>RJWH01004218.1:27727-116923 GCA_004363575.1 Solenodon paradoxus | reverse complement strand
GGTCTGAATGACTGCAGAGCAGCACTGAGGAGTGGTAGTGGGCACCCTGTCTTTGGCCAGTGACAAGTGGCTGGAGGAGGGGGGCATCTGCGGTGACTACTGCGCATGCTGGTCACTGACTGGTGACGACTGGGGATCAGAAGTCACTTCCACGAGGATGAGGATGATCTCTGGTCTGGAGGACCGCAGTTCCCCTTCCGGGGCTGCACGGTCTGGGCATTCTTGCTCATGTCGCACCCCACAGCGCATCTTCCATCAGGGCTGGCCCCGGGCAGCTCCCATGTCCCATCTTGGTGCGTCCTCGGGGTGGTCTGCAAAAGGACCTGTATTTGGTTTAACAGAGGCAGCATCTCCTGCATAGATTTGTCTACTGCTGCTGGTAAACTGCGAGATGCAGTGCCAGCCACTCCCCCAGCTTTGTGCGAAACTGCTAGTTCTGGCCTTTTCAGGTGACCCTGGATGTGTTTTATTCTCTGGGGGTCTCATCAAGCGCAGTCTACATCAGAGTGTCAGAGTTTAGAGATGAAAATTATTTTTAAACTTCTTTAAATACACATTAGGAAAAAACAGTTCTCCTTTATCTGCAAGATCTGTAGTGCACTCTTATATAAAAGGCGGAGATAAATAACTAGAGGTATCATTCTATCTCTCCTTATCCCTTCTATTCATCCATCCACCCACCCATCTAAACACCCTCCTGTCCCTGCAACCCATTCTTCCCGCCCTTCATCCTTCCCTCCTTTATCCCCTCCCTCCCTCCATCCATCCATGTATTCAGTTATCCATCCATCCATCCATGTATTCAGTCATCTATCCACCATCCATCCATGTATTCAGTTATCCATCCATCCATCCACCATCCACATCCATCCATGTATTCAGTCACCTATCCATCCATCCATCCATCATTCATCCATCGTCCATCCATCCACCATCCATCCATCTATCCATCCATGTATTCAGTCATCTATCCACCATCCATCCATGTATTCAGTTATCCATCCATCCATCCATCATCCATCCATCCATGTATTCAGTCACCTATCCATCCATCCATCCATCCATCCATCATTCATTCATCCGTCCATCCATCCACCTATCCACCCATTCATCCATGAGTCATTCTGATCCTACTTAATTTTCAGTCTGTAGTGTCCATATGTATGCCCTTGCAAATAGCACTCATAAGAACCATTTAAGGCAATTATGTCCATTTTATAGGAAAGAGACTGAGCCATTAATGAAAATATTGGTGGAAAATGGTTTAGGTACATGAGTGAAAGTGGAGACATTTCTAAGAAGACAGGATGGAGGAATAGGGGTTGGTAGCAAGGGTATTATCAGGAAAATGGTAGAAATAAGGGCAGTGGACCAGCTGCACCTAGACAGAGATGTTAAGGTCTGGGAGGACTCTCAAGGGGAGGAAGAAAATACAGGAGTCAGTGATCAAAGGTCTCAGGTCGAAGAAGGGTCTGCAGGGAACAGTTGGACAGGCCAGTTGGAGGGCTGGGAGGCTGTGACTGAAGAGTGGAGTGATTATGTTAGTGATTCTAGAGGTGATTTTAATACCTTCCGTGGCAAATACTTCCATGATTAATTTATCTCTTTATAAAACATAGACATACTTGCCCTTTTCAAGTCTTCCAGAATGTGCCATCTTCAAGGCCGTGTTGGTCCTGCAGTATTAACTCCAGCCTCCGTGAGAGGTGCTCAGGTTGTGATGCCTTTATCTGCAGGTAGCAGGTGATCATTCCGATCAGGCTAAGGGAAAATGAAGTGGACGTTTATTATTATTATTATTAAAGCCAGACCTCTCAAGAGGTTCGAATCACGAATTGGAATGTGGCAGGAAGGAGGGACCAGAACTCAGAGTTAGAAAGCGCCTGGCATCCTAGGTCTCCTTGCTCTCAGCTTCTTTCTGCGGGCCACTAAGTCTTTCCAAGCATCAACCACACAGAAAGCTGTGTGGCCCCTCAGACGGGCTTCCTGCTTGTCACCCCCACAGTTGTCTGAGAGCTGGCTTACCCCCGGGCCAGGAAAGTCAGGGAGTGCCTGTCGCCTGTGTGCCGGTTCCACACCACAGGTGCCAGGTCAGATGGCAGCATCACTTACTTGGTGGCACAGAATACATATAGGCATCTGTGGAATAAAGGCAGCCCCCATGTCCCTTTGAAGAGTCTTCTGTCTTTTAAACTTCCTTTTCATTGTCAATGTCAAAAACAAAACAAAACCACAGCCCATTAAATGAGCGCCTCACCAAAAAATAAAGACAAAAAACAAAAGGTGGCTTTTTGTGTCTATCTCCATGAAACTCGATTTAACCAAAAGAACCAGATGCAAATGACTGAAAAGAAGTTTATAGAATGAAAAATCACAGAAGATGCTCTCGAGCATATTCTGATTTCAACCCTACCGCTTGCATTTTGAAACGTATCCGTAGGAATCTCTTGAGAGTAAACCTGGCCTACTATGTGCCAGAGGGACTCATGGGTTTGAGGTCATTTAATCTGTGACAAGACACTTGTGTGAAATGATTATTCCCCCTGTAACAGATGAGGGGCCTTCTTGCCCACTGCAGAGCTCTTGATCATCAGGCCTACCATTTACACTGAATTTGGAATTCAGAAGGTAGGGATTCAGGGAAGCTTCATCACCGGTTAGCTTTGTGGACTTGCAAAGTAATTAACCTCACTATACATTAGTATTCCCTTTGTTAAGGGGAATCATTGGAATAGAAGTAGAAGGTTGAGGGGAGAATGCAATGCATGTGAAAATTTCTGCTGATCTCTTCAAGGCAGAAGGGAAGAACAGTTAATAGCATTTCTCCTGCATTGGCCTGAATCTGAATATAGACCAAGGAGTAGCCAGTGGCTGCAGTCATGGGGCTTTGGTTACCGAAGGGCTGATGAGGAATACAGCTTAGGAGGAGACAAATGGGTCCATTGGCATAGACTGAGTCGCCCACTTGGTCGTGGATGTCACTTGATGGGGACAGGCCTCCCTTCACGGGAGCTGTAAGACCTGACTGCATGAAGGAGCAGAGAACTTCTGCGTCCTCTGGGCAGCTTGCTTCCTGGAGGAGCATGGGCATGTTGTGATGTGACAAGCAGGAGGACCGCACCATTTCCCTTAGGACTGAGAAAGCAAAGGAAGGACCAGGGGCCAGGAGTGGTCACTGAATGGACCTCCCTGTAGAAGAAAGCCTTCGTTGAGGGGACGAACTATACCCCTGGAGAGGATGGTAGACAATACATGTGAGCTGCAGCCAGAACCAAATGTTCGCTGAAAACAATGCACGTTAGCAAAATGTGAGACAATAAATGTGAGCTGAGATCTCTGCATGTTCTAACACAGTTACATTGCTTTTATGTTCTCACTTCATCTTCATCTGTCGTCTTTGCTTGCGCAAACTTTATCACCTCAGCGGAGAGGCTTTGTCTGAGGTGTCTTGCAGTATGAGAATCACAAGATTGTGTTTCGCTCTGTTTTCTGTTTAACTTCTCTCCTCCAAGAGGAATCTCCTCCTCTTCATTCCTTCAGTCTTCATGCCTCTCATTTCTGTCTCTGGCCCCTCTGACTGCTCCTCTGTTCACCCTCACATACCCACTGACTCGCTTGACCTTTTCACTGAGATCTCTTACATCACTAAGTGAACGGCTTTATTTTCTCCAAATCTGTGTCTTTCTCTCCTGGTAAATGGAACTCCCATCTTCTGCCTGTTGACTTTCAAAGAGTGATGAGTTAGTCTTGAGTCTCCTTCATGTTTCACCTTCAGTCCATGAGCAAGTTCTGTCTGTTTTAGCTCTCTGAAATATTCCAAGTTGGGCCACATCTGTGTGGCCCAGGGCTGAACCCTGGGTCCACCCGGGCTCTCATCCCAGGTTCAGGGATGGCCCCTCCACTGGGCTCTGCTTCCCACCTTCAGTCCATCCTCCACAGGGTGAAGTTTCAGAACATGCCCTATGTGAGGCCTCAGTGACTTCCCATACCCGTAGGACACACTCCAAACTCCAAACTCCACACCCCCTAGGATTGTACCCCAGACAGCCCTTGTTCTGTCTCCACCCCCATGTCTACCCGCTTCCACTGTTCCTCTGCTCTAGCTGCCCTGATTCTCCTCATCCTCTTTCTTCTTCAGTCCTTTGCTTTTGCTGGGCCTTAAGCAGCATCGGCCTCATCTGCACCTGTTTGACTGCACCTCATCATTTTCATTTTCCCACAAATGTCACCTCTTCTGAGAAGTCTCCTCTTGCCGTCCTATCATGAGTGCCTGCGCTAAAGCCTCCTCACCAGTTCACCCATCACAGGGACACTGTTCCTCACTCCCCAAAGAATAGTGTTCAGTTACGTGCTTGCTTATCTAAGATTAGGTTTGTCTCTAGACTGTAAATTCCCCTTCTCGCATATTCCTGGCCCCATCTCCAGTGATGGAATCACATCTGGCACCGAGTCCGCGCATTGAACTGTTGCATGAATGAATGAGTATGTGAACACATGAATGAAGACAGGTTTTCTTCTCATCTTTTTGTCTTAGGTCTTGCTTACAGAGGCCTTTAAAAGAGCAGTATCTGTTTCTCGGTAATCAGGCTGGATCCGCACATCTTCAGAAATCACCTTGGTTAAAGGCCCTCATTAGTAATCTTAATAAAAGGAAGTTTGTTCTCAAACAAGGCAAGACCTAGTTCCGCCAAGACAGCGAACCCGGTGGACTGAGAGACCAAGGGCCCTGTGGATTCCAAACATCCCAGTGCATGCCGCCCAGGAGGGTGGCAGCTCATTTCGAAGTAATTGAAAAACACAAATGGCGGGGACTTTATGTTTCCCTGTCATTTTGCTGACTTGGCCATTTTAGCAAAAAATAATTTATTCTAATGTGATTTGCCTTGCATAAAATTATAATAAATGTTTTTAAGAACAAGGTGCTGTATATTTATGAAATCGTTGTGTTTATACGAGGAAGAGGTTTAAAATGTATTGGCATGTATTTTCCACAAACACTTCTGTGCAGAGCTATATATGCGGCAGCCTTGACATTAACATACATTATTTGCATAAACCATAAACAGTGGGCAATTTCTTTGTCAAACAAAAGGTACTGATTACCTTAGAAAGGATATTAATATCTCTCCTTTATCCGTATTTTTAAATTTTGCTCACTGTGTTTGGATGATCACTCATCTTGTCTGGTAGCACAACCTGCAGCAAAGACTCACTCAGTATTTCCCCCAAACAAAAACTCAGAGATAGGAAAGGCACCAGCTTCTGCACGTGGATGGTCTGCGCTGCATTCGTTCTGAGTGGTGACAGAAAGCCTTTCTTCTGCTGCGGTTCACCGCCACTGGACCTGGGCACATGCCAGGTGGGCATCTGATTGACAGAGGGGTGTCGGTAAATTTATTTTAAAATTGCATTTCATGTTTATTCAGGCCTCCTTCCCAGCTTCCCAGCTGAGGTTTTGGTCCACTGAACCGAGCTAGTTTCCAAGCTAGGTTGCTCAAGTAATTCTCAGTGTGTTTCCTGTTCGGACCTGGGAACTGCGGGACTAATTTCAGCTGAATTGAGAGCAGCCCCCAGCATTGGGATTCCATTTTGAACACGAAGAAGTGAAGACTGATAGTAACCAGCAGCAGCAAAGGAAGGAATGTTGATTTGGAGTCAACCAGGTCTGGATTTTATTGGTTTCCTGTGTGACTTGGATTTAGAGATTTTGATGGCTCCGAGCCTTGACTTCATCCATTAACTGGTCACAATTACAGCACTGTTGACATTTGAATAACTTAACAGGTTAGGGGCACCTACTGTATATGTAGTTAAAAATTCACACGCAGGCGCGCCCTGGTGCAGTAGTGGTAGGTCAGCCGCCTTCAGAGGAGCGCAGTCCACATACATCCCAAGGACCTGGTTCATGTCCCCATTCCAGGAGGAGCAACCAGTGTGAACAACTGAATAGAAATAAAGTGCTTCCTCCTCTCTCTTCCTGCCTACCTGCTTGCCTTCATTCCTGCCTGCACCTTTCCTTCAAAAAAAAATCCACATGCAACTTTCAACTTCCCCAAAGCTTATCCACTGTTGACTGGAAGCTTTACCGATAAACAGCTGGTTAGTACGTATTTGGTATGTTATAGGTATTATTTACTGCAATCATACAATAAAGTAAGCTAGAGAAAGAAAATGTTATTAAGGCTGTCAGAAGGAAGGGAAAAACACTTTTACGCTAATGTTGTGTGTTATCAACACTACACGTTTATGCTGTCAGTTTATGGGAAATCTGCATAGATCTAAGTAGACCTGCACAGTGCAAACCCACGTTGGTCAAGGATCTGCTGTACTTATTCCATGAATCGTAGTGAGTTTGAAGAGAGCCAACTGTGTAAGGGGCCTGGAACAGTGCTTCATACACAGGAAGCGTTCAGTACCTTAGCTGCTGTTATTTTTCTTCTTACTACTGTGTGAATTGGAGTTAATGAGTGAGGCCTACAGTCTACAATTCTGCGATAAAGAAACAAGAGCAAGTACCTGGCACATAGTGGAAACTCAGCACATACAGGTGCCCACCCCATGATGGACCCCCCTACCTCTCCCTGAGTGCTCTGTTGTATGAAACTTGAAAACAGTTGGGGACTTGGCCAGTGTGAGATCCATTTTGATTAGACACAGAGGATTAGTGGGTGAAAAGACACAATTGGAAATCCGAGGACATGAATGAGTAGAGTTACCAAGCATGTTCCTTTAGAGAAGACTTTTAGTTCTTAACTCAAAGACTGGAATCTTCTCGAGCCCCAGGGTAAGGATGCTGGCCTTGAACCCAGAGGCCTGACCAAGCTGTTACCCGTGGAGAACCAGCTTTGTAGTGTGTGCTGTGTGCGAGATCTGATGAAGCTAATGAGATGGGAAAAGTTTACTGCCTGGTCTGGGTGACTAGTAGCCTAGAGCAGTGGTTCACAAAGTGTGGTCCCTGGACCAGTGAAGTTGTGTCATCTGGGAGCTTGTTAAAACAAGTGCAGAATCTTGAATCTCATCTCAGACTTACTGAATCAGAAAGTAAACTGATAGACTTTCAAGGTTGAGTGCTACTGGCCTGGAGAAACTCTTAACATCAAGACACAGAAGAGGGGCATGAGAGAATGTTGGAACTGAAGGTGATCTAGATGTCTGTCAGCAGGGAGTCATTATGAAATATTTCTGCAAAATCATGCTGTTCAATACTGAACAAGACAATATGCCATGATGGTTGCATTTTGAAAGCATGAGAGAGAGAGACAGAGAGAGAAAGAGAGACAGACAGAGAGAGAGAGAGACAGAGACAGAGAGAGACAGAGAGAGGCAGAGAGAGAGAGAGAGAGAAGCTAGGTGCATAAGTATACATGCATTATGTCACCATTTATTTTCTAATTTTAACGTTTGCAAAACAAATTACGGATATGGTTGCATATTGCTCAGGGATGAATGCATATTAGAGAAATGAGGAGACTGGGGAAGCAATGTGATAGGAAAAGTTGCACATGGTATTGATGACTATTAGTGAGGTTTGATTTCTCCAGCTGAGTGATGGGTATATGGGTTTTCATTGTACCATTTTTATATTTGTTTTGAGTGTCTAAAATAGATCATCAACTAATTCTAAAAAGAGAAGCGTTCCTCAGATATGTCCCTCAGTCTCCAGGACATCTTCCTTTTCTCCATCTTTGAGCATCCAGGTTCTCAACTAACCTGTGGGAGAAGTCACTGGGCCGGGCCACCTTGTCATATGCTCAGTTCTGTTCTGTGAAGAAGGCACAGGGTAGCTTCTCTTTTTTTTTTTTTTTTCTGGTTTCATATTTGTAGAGTCTTTATATGTTTCCAAGTATTGTCTCACACATTTCATCCCGAAAATAGCGATGTGAGTGAGGATGGTTATTATTATTCCTTGGTTGACAGATACTGGGAAATCGAGCTAGATAGCACTGACTGAGCACCACGCTGCCTGTCATCTCCAGGGAGGTGAGCTTTTGATGTTTCCTCATCCTCACTGACCCATTGACAGAAGAGGACGTCACAGTATAGAGACGCTAAGGGAACCGCCTCAAGTCTGGTAAGAATAGAGTCTGAAGTCAATATAAGGTCTGTAGAGAGACCAAGACTGGCCTTGAAGGCCTCCTCTCTGCTTCCTCTAGAGGACAATATGGTTCCATAATAACCTGCTAAAGGCTGGTTGGATTTGGGAGCGGCTCTGCATATTTTCTCTTCTGCCAAAGGGTGAGACCCAGTGTTCTTGTGTTGTTTTTAATCCTCTTTGGACTTCTTTTTAAGTCAAGCTTGTGGATTGCCCAGTAACAGAAATTGATGTTGGTTCATTTAAGCAACAAGGGAACTTAGTAGGGAAATAGCAAGGGGTTCAAGAAATGGGAAGTAAGACTGGAAGAAATGGAAATGGTTAGAAGGACTCTTTGGGGGGATTGATCAGCACAAACCAGGTCCAGATTGAGGGGGAAGCGCTGATCTCTTCTCTACTGGGAGGTGGTCACCGTGAATTTCTCTTCTGCCAAGACTGCAAATGGGAGTGAAGAATCCCAACCCCCCCATTAACCCCTGCAAATCAGGATACTCTTAAGAAGGGGCAAATGGGTGCTGGGGAGGCAGACAGTGTGGCAGAAGGATAAATGGGAAGTTCATAATCCCTAAGCAGGCAGCCACATTAAACAAGGAAGGAAAGAAAGAAAGAAAGAGAAAAATACATCTCTGCTGCCTAGCGTCCTCCAATGGGTAATTAAAATGATGCCACTGCTGTTTTTACTACATTCAGAAGTGTTTTAATTTGTATTTAGCCAGAGGCTTTCCAGCAGCAGGAACATTTTTACAAATCTAACAAATAATTATAAATAAATAAAGTCTCCACTTCTGCTATTTGGGGGAACGTTTCCTTCAGGTAACACGTGTATAAATCCACCTGTTTGACAATATGGAGCTAAAATAACAGTAGAGCTTGAACTGGCTGCTTAAGTGGCAGTTGAAATGGTGCGTTTGTCAGCATAGAAATGAAAAACAATATCACGCAGGGAGGTAATCTAATCCCAAAGGCACTATGGACTCTAAATGCTAAATTACAATAGACCTAGACCATCACCTTGCATAATTCTTGCATAAAGGGCATGAAGAATGGAAAACCCAAGGTAGCAAGAATTCAGATTAAAGGAAGCCTACATAATTTGCAGGTAAGGTGACTTCAAGATTATTGATATGCTCTCTAGCTGCTTCCCCAAATGTATTGATGGCTATTCTGCATTAGTAACACTGGCTAGAGTAACCACAGTGAAAAAGACTGTTTAAGGAGGGGCTGCCGTGAGGTTATGTGCACATGTCCCCTCTAGGGGACCTCAAATCCCAGGTCAGTGTGGGTTAATGCCAAACACAGTTGATTTTCTAATCTCCAGTTCATGGATGACTTCCAGTGGAAATGAGGTGATAACCAAATTTTCTTCCTGAGTATCATATCTGACCTTATTTTTTCTGGGGGGGACAGATGAGGGCCAGCAAAGAATTTCTGCTGCAGATTATTGCATTCGTTGGATGCTGTCAGGCTTATTCATGTTCAGATGAGATACACATGAACCTGTAAGTGGACATGCAGCCCTGTCCTGCTTTCCTCTCATTCTGAACGACCAAGACCGTAGGTGAGCAAACTAGGAGTCCGCTTGGCCTCGGACGCCAACAACTGTTCAGTAAGGACTATGTGAAAACGTATTACGAAACCCACTTTTGTATATTTCCTAGGGGCGCTTAAAAAGTGATAGAATCTTGTCCTTAAAAGAGACTGGGAGAGAGCAGAGGTAGGGAGACTTAATCTTTTCTCAAATATGTGGAAGTTACAAAAATGTGTCTTTAGGGTAAGGAAGGGCTCAGTGCATCTGACAGGGTATGTGGTCACTCCAACCAGGGATGGCTCACTGTATGGTGGATGTAAGTTTAGGGTTCTCTGTCATGAAATCATTGGAGAAATAGGTTTTCAGGCAGCAGTAGCTCTCACTCTTTAAAGATGTCTCATTGTAATTTAAATTTTTTGGATTTAAATCGTCACTTACATGGAGGAGAGGCAGGGTAAGGAGTGGGGCTGCTGGGTTAGAATCCTGAATCTGCAGCTCCCTCGCTGGAAGAGGGTGCCCTGCTTTCCCAGATGGTAAAGAAGAAAGGTCAGAGAATGAGTTTGAATAGTGTATTGTAAGTCTCCGGTGGTTACCAACCACTAAGGCTTAACTACATCGGTTTGCTAAAAACTGCCTGAGCTTTATTCCAGGTATGTTGTAGGCTTCTATCTTGTGCATTTTTCCCAGAAGTACTCACCTGACCTGAATCATTCTCTTTATTGCATGCTTGCTCTCTTTCGTCGAACATTTACTGTGTACCTGCCATTTGACAGACATGTATAACTGGTTTTAACAAAAGGAAATGATAATAGTTTTAGCTCTCAGGGAACTCACAATCCAATAGTAGAAAACCAGTGTGTATATGATTATGATTTATATTTGCAGTTCATTCTTCCAAGTCTCTGTTTGCAGGGAAAGCTCCCTGAGCATGCCATTTACTCCAGAGACTTCAAAGCATCCTCCAGTGGTCTCAGTTGGCTGTCGAGGAGCCGTGGTGCCCTGGTTGATGCTCTTTCTTTAGAACATCAGGGCCTTCTTTTCATAGTTTCTCCTGCTTTGGAGCACCATACTGGGTTTCCATCTTTCCAGAGACACTAGAATAGGTTCAGCCCCCTGAAATGGCATGGCCCTTAGGCATAAATCACTGGTTATCTTCAAAATACGCCCAGTACTCAGTCAAGAGCACAAAGGCAAAATTCAACCCTCCTGATGTCCTTTTTTCTCCACCCCCTACTTGTCCCAATGATTTTCCTTGAGGGGTGGGAGGCACCGCCGGAGAATTCGCTATTGTGATTTGCCTTCCCTGCCACTAGGTGTCACTGTTCTACATAAATACAGTGGAACCATGGCGGCCTTGGCGCTGTGACGTTTGGTCAGTGGTTCAAGGGACCTGGCCGGTGGAGGCACACTCCTCAGTGCCATGTAGGCCAGTAACTGTCCCTGCCACCCAGAGACTGACTACGCTGCAGTAACCAACCCTGCATAAGTAGGCTTTGGAAAGTAAGTATCTGACATGTCAATCCAGTTCACTGTGTGTATCCCTTTTGGTATTGATCCTTTAAAAACGGATCTTTGAAGAGTAACGTTTTGGAACAAAGGTACTGTATTTATGGAATGTATTATTTATGTATCTCTTTGGGAACAGTGATCTGATTGTATCAAGGCATCATGTAGAAAACAAATCTCACAAGAGAAGACTTTTTGACCTTCTCCCAGCGACCTTCCCTTTAATAGACAAAGGGAAGCGTACACTTACCTTCAGCAATAAAGCATGGCATTGCCTGCTTGATTATCTCTTCCCCCATTAATTTTATTTTTCCAGAATTTTCTGCCTTCAGAACTTTTAATGGTGGTGTCTCTCTTTTGAGGGAGGTTATCAGCACAATCAGAACACCCCACCCATTCACCCCTGCCTGCATAAATGCACAGAATTATTACTAAAGAAGTGATCTCTGTGATGTTGGATATTACCTCCTAGAGTTATTTGCAGGTTCTTTTTTTTCTAGCTAGAGAGTAATATGTTATATTCTAGTGTTTACTAAAATTCAGGGTCATCTTCAGCAAGGGGAACTAATTACACTTTCCCTTTTTATCTTTGATAAACTGGTGGAGTGAGGATCTAAAAGGTCAATTAGAAGAGGCCCGAGACAGGATTCTCTGCCCTTAAGTCCTCTGGGAAGAACATCTAATGTTGTTGCAAAAGTAGTGATGCCAAAAGCCATTCGGCACTTTCAAACCATGGTGGTGTTGGGTTGATGAGCTCAACGTGGGAGAAAAGGTAGACATTGCTGGTTAAAAGGAAGAAGGGAGAGGCAGAGAAGAAACCAAATCTAGGTGAGTTTCATAATGAAATATTTGTCTTCTAAGGTAGTGTTTGGGTCCACAATGATACAGTTGAGTTAGACCACCCATGGCATGTTGAACAATGGAAGCCGGAATGTTACTTTTGTTTGACATCGTCATACGACATGTGTTGGTCATCTGTGCATTCCTTCCATCCGGGTAACTCCGTGGAGCATGGGTGTGATGGAGACAGTTCAACTAATTCCTGTCTAGAAGTCCGTGAGTCCCTTTTGCTTAAATGTCCTGAAAAATGCTTCGAGAGAGCCTGGGTTATTATAGTAGAAATTTGAGATTGGTTTAGGGTTCCTTTAAGTTGCTTTGAGAAGCAATCCAGAAGTTCCCCCACGTAGTACTGATCTGTGAATTCAGCATGGGATTTTGACTATTTTGTTGAAGTGTACTTTGATGGGTTCTACTAGGTAACTTTTGTATTTTCTTTTCCTTCCAATATTAAATGCTTTGTTGGTCATCATATAACATCTAGTCTAGTCAAATGCCTCCATGTGAATGTTATTTAGATGCTCTAATGTTATAATGATGAAGATAATGTAATGTTAGCTTCCTGGAATAGGCAAGTGATTTTTTCCATAAAGGGCATTTTTAAATGGTTCATTAACTCATTTTATGAGTACCTTAATGCTTTGAACACCATGAGGAAATAATGCTATCAACCATACTGGGGCCACAATTGATTCAGAAAAGAATTTCATCACCTACATAACTTCCTTTGATCAAGTACTGCATATCCTAACAGCCTGGATCAAATAAACGATGCAGAGTTTCTGCTGTTACAGGCAGCATCCATGGAACTATTACATGGGTCAGCCTGGAGTGCCAGACCCAATCTATTCATCATCCACGAGGAAGCAGGCTTTTGTCTAAGGCAGGAGAGTCTAATAGTTCGCCAAATGAAATTTAATATTTCGTTCTACCATTTTTTTCTTTCACATTTCATTCAAAGCCAAGGTCGAGCCCACGTAAAATCTTGTGTCGTTACATTTCACCTTCACAAGTGGGTCTAAATTGTCTTCACCTCTAAGAATTTCCACTGAGAGTGGGCTAATTAGGACCTCCATCAGTGGGTAGCCTAGAAAATATTCATTCAGTACCTTTCTCCCATTCTTATAGCAGAAACGCTGTCTGAAACCCAGAGCTGTAATGAAGAGGGTAAGATTATCCATAGATAAGAGTTCTAAACACATTCTGATAGAGGCTTATAATCAGTACAAATTGTAACGGCCGTAGAAGGAGTTGTTTTGCAGATGGTTTTATTCTTGAGTACTTAGTACCATCTGCTCTTTGGGGCTGAGCCCAGCCCCAGCCCTGCAAGAAACCATATTTGTGATGCTTTGGCACAAATGTGGAAGTCAATGGCTCCTTGACATTTTGGACTCTCCATCATATGGCAAGTCCAGCTGTAGAGTCTGCCCTTTTCCAGTGGACAGGGAAGTGGCTCAGACAACCTTGCTTTTTGTTGATGGAAAGGTCACCTCAAGGAGTCTTGAGGTTTTGGCTTCAGTTCAGGGATTACACGTGATGCTATGAACCAGTTCTTTTAGACTGAAATCTTATAGTGTTGATGTAGAACTCTTCAACAATTTCACAGTAAAATATTTGAGATTATATTAAAATAAGTGATATACTGAAACAATAGACTTCCTTATTTTCTCTCTAAAACTCTTGATACAGAGTTTGATGTTTTTGGGTCTCACATGGCACTATGATGTTTTGTTTTCTCTTTTCTCTCTTCCCTGTCTCCCCCATGGGCTGTGCTGTTTCTGAAGGCAGAAATGATACCTTTTTCATCTTTTTTCCTCAGAATCTGGGGCCTACACTAAAACATTTTTAGATGCTCAGAAATGAATGGAATGAGCAACAAAACCTTTGTTTGTGTTGTTTACTGTTGTATTATTAGTCCATCTTTGTGCATTGTTGATACTGTGACTGCTGCTGGGAAGTCTATTGAAATTTGGTTCCAGCACCAGAATCCTAGAGGATCTTCAGGGACCAGTGGTTATTTTAAAAACGAGGAGCTTAATGTCCTTTGATAGAAACCTAATCATACTGTGCTGTCAGTAGTTCCCAAAAGAATGAAGTGGTTGTGTGAAGATGCTGGCTCCGCTCTTTTACTAGCTGTAATTTTGAGGCAGTTAGTTCGACTCTCTCAGTTCTGTTTCCTCGTCTATAAAGTGAGAGTAAGAATAGTGTCCACCTTTGAGTTCATAGATTTTGTGAAATTAGGGGCTTAAGACTGCTGCTCGCCTGGAAGTCTCCCTGTGGTCCAGGGCTTGCCTGGTGGCCTTCGGGAGGTGGCCCTTTTACAAGGAACTAATTTCCCGGAGTGAGCAATCCTGAAGGAGCTTCCAGAAGACCCAGTGGAAGCTGCCAAGGCTTCCTGTGACCCAGCCTGAGACCTGGGTCACATCTGCAGTGAAGCTGGCCCCCTGCCAGTGACATTAGTAGCTGCCCAAGGTCAGCTGTGGTCTGAAAATATTGTTAAAGTATTTTGAGAGAGAGACCAACCACATTCCCGTGCCTTTTACTACTGCACGTTGTTATAATTGTTCTCTTTTATTACTGTCATTCATCTCTACTGCACCTAACTTATAAATTAAACTTTATCATCGGAATGTATGTACAGTGGGTCCTCCCTACACGTCATTGACAGGTTCTTGGAAACTGACTTTAAGTGAAATGAAGTGCAGTTTGGACCAGAAACTAATTGATATAAACAAGATCTAAGTTTCTACAGCCTGTTTATGGTTACAAAACCAGTACAACAGTTCTAGATAAAGACCCCAAACACTTCTACTAGTAAACGATCATTTGTGTTCATTCACTCACTTGCTCATTCACTCACTCATTCATTCACTCATTCATTTATTCACTCATTCATTCCCTCACTCACTCACTCATTCATTCATTTATTCATCACTCATTCATTTATTCATTCATTCCCTCACTTGTTCATTCATTTGCTCACTCATTCACTCATTCATTAATTTATTTTTCTAACTCGCCTGTTCCAGTTCAGGATTGCAGGGAAACAGAATCAACTCTGGCAGCTCAAGGCACAAGATGGGAACAACCCTGAACGAGAGGCCCTTTCACTGCAGCACACATCACTCTTGCACACTCGTCTTGACTGGGACAGCTAGCCACATCAGTGACCCTCACATGCACATTGCTGGCATGTGGGAGGAAGTCTGAGTACCTTGGGAAAACCCAAAGACATGGGAAGAGTGCACCAATTCTTCACAGAGAGTGGCCCCGACTGGCTTAGGAATCACTGTTTTTTGTCTTCTCATCAGTGTTAGAATGACATTGAACAAAATGATTTTATCAGGCACCTGAAAAACATAGTATGCACAAAATTTGGTATTGCTGGGGTGTTCACATATTCCCCCCCGGATAAATGGGACCAAAGTGTTCTGTTGATCAAAACCTAATCTCAGAATCAGACCAGGTTTAGGAGGAGGGAACACCATGAAGGCATGTGTGCTGAGAGACCGGTTCCCCAGGAGATGGAGGGGTGGAAGGCTGTCTTCAGAGAAGAGCTACCAAAGTGAGCTCAGCTCTGTGGGGGAGTTGGAAATAAATATAGTGGTGTGCATCTCATCAGCTAATTTAACGACTGTAATCAACTCCAGTCTTTCAGTCATGGCTAGTAATGAGTCCTGCTCCAAACAGGGCAGCAGCCCACGGCAGGGTGTGTGAAGTCCCTGATTATCAGGCAGGTCTTGGGCTGCAATCCCATCTGAAGAACCAGGACTGCTCATTGCCGGTGATCTGCTCTGACGTTCTTGACTTCATTCTGATGCCTTTTCAGTGGCTTCTCTCCAGCTGGCCCAGCCTCCCCTAGCTTGTACCTGGAATTCCTGAAACAGACAGTATTGAGTTCCAGTTCAACTTTGATGTTGGCATTCCTGAGTTAAAGTAATAATTTCTAAATGCAAAACAGGCCTTGCCTCTATCCTAGTCCAACTTTATTTTCTCCAGATGTATTCATTTTTAATACCTTGGTGTCCATCATTCCAGATTGTTCCCTCTGCTTTTGCAAAGATGTATGGATAGGTTTGTTACTTTTTCAACAAGACCGACATCATTCATTCATTCAGCTAGAAAGTTGTATTTATTCATTCAGAAATTATCTGCTAAGTGCAGTGTGCCTGACATTTTTTCTTACTTGAAAACAACAGGGCTGGGTCATTCTTCTGTATGAGAACATAGGACCTCCCTCAATTCTTTTTCACTGTGGCTAGTATTGTTTGTTTGGCCATGTCTTCAATGATGCCTGTGTCTTGGTGTTCCCACCTATTGTTTTCAGTAATCATCTCTATCATTTCTTCAGTTCACGGTGCGGTATTCATTTTAGGGCCTTCACATGGCATCTCAGTTATTACACCACACCCGCTTCTAGAGTTCCAGTGTCCTTTATGCCCCCTTTTCCCTCGTTCCTTCCCCCACCTGCAGCCCTGGTCATCACAGTCCTGTGTCCTGTTCATTTTGCTGAGATTTGTATGCTCATTTGTTTTGTTTCATTAGATTTCCACATACGAGTGAGACCATCCTATATTCTCTCCTTCTTTTTGACTTATTTTGCTTAGCACAATCCCCCTCCAGTTCCACGCAGATTGTTGCGAAAGCACAGTTTCATCTTTTTCAAATAGTTTTGTAGATTTCCATGGCGTATCTATACCACGACTTCTTTATCCATCATCTGTGGATGGACATTTAGGTTGCTTCCATGTCTTAGCTGTGGTGAACTGTGCTGCTGTGAACCCAGGGGTGCAGATGATTTTTTTTGTTTTTTTTTTTTATTAGAAAGTTTCTATCCTCTGGGTATATGGATAGGAGTGGGATGGTTGGATCAAATAGTAGCTCTATCTTATTTATTTTATTGGCATCTCCTTACTGTTCTCCAAAGAGGTTGCACCAATTTGCATTCCCCCTCCAGCACCTGCTGTTTCCAGTGTTTTCAGCAGAGGCTGTTCTCACTGGTGTGAGGTGGTATCGCTGGGGGATTTTTTGCGTTTCTCTCAGGGTAAGCGAGGCGGAGGATTTTCTCAGATGTCAGTGATCCCTCCATTTTTGATACTTCACACACTCCAACAGTAACCCTCTCCCAACCTGTTCCTTTGTGCCCACATGTAACATGTTTGTCCTAAAAGAGAGTAAGAGTGAAATGCTGAGTCCCAGGGAAGGCCCGTTTAACATTTCCATCAGACGGTGCTGGAAATTGACTTTCTACGTGACTGCCAAGGAAAAGCCGCTGACGATGCTCGTGATCTCCGTCGCCAGGGCCCTGCTGCATATTGTCTCTCTCCCTTTTGAATTTTTATCAGTCTGAAGGCTGACAAATGCTACCCTGCTGTTGATTTGGTGCTTTCTTGCAGGTTTATGCTCAGAAGTGGAATGCACATTTGTTTGTTTCTCCTCTGAGTCGCCTCTTTGGACCCTTGCTCATTTTTCTTTCGAGCTGTTTGGCGTTACCTTAGTGATCCTGTTGTGGTCCTGTGATACCGCTGATGGCATTTGGAAGGGTCCCCTGCCAGGAACAAGGTACCGAGTGAATAATGACTTTAACAAATCGGGGTTTATTATTTCAATTTCTGTATACAAGGAAAAGCCTAGAGGTAGGAGACTGTGATGGTCTCGTCAGCCCTGGGCCTCTGGAAGCCCCTTGACTTTCTCCCCTTGAACACGGGCTTGTACTGCTGGTGGCTTCTGTCCTTTTTGTCACGAGGCTATAGCTTTCCCAGAATCTGCAAGGGATTTTAGAGGGTCTGGCATGGAGGCAGGAGAAGTCACAAGAAATAAATAAGGAGCTTTGGGTTAACTAACGAAAATGATCTGTCACTTTGATACTGACACCTTCCATATGTGATTGTGTAATCTTTTTTCTCCCTGTTTGTTACCATTATCTTACTTAAGCTGATAGTATCTTTCATTTTGTAGGAATTTGCATTTTGAAGGCAGTAATTTCTGTTTGTACATTTGTTTATGATCTTAGTTTTCCTTTCCACTGAAAGAAACTGTTTTGTAACATAGTCTGTTTTCTAATAGACTCACAGTTTTGATTGTTATGTTTCTTTTACAAATCAGTGAGAAATTTAATTTAATTTATGCTCTAATGTGGGAAAATATCTTTCATCTTTCTCTTTCATCCAAAATGGGTAGATTTTTTTTTTTAAGTAGATAGTTTATTTTTACTTTGTCAAAAAAAGATCTAGGTTATACTTGGTGGAGTTTTTCCAGTTTTATTGAGATGGAATTAATAATTAAATTGTATATAA
Source organism: Solenodon paradoxus (assembly GCA_004363575.1). NCBI lineage: Eukaryota > Metazoa > Chordata > Mammalia > Eulipotyphla > Solenodontidae > Solenodon > Solenodon paradoxus. Next base: position 98,664 of record RJWH01004218.1, on the reverse strand, counting down.
TTGAGGTGTACAGTTTGATACTTAGCTATATGTGTGTATTGATGACAAACGCCTCTACCAAACAAACTGACATATCCATCACCTAAGACCTCACCTCCTTACCATTTTCTTTCTTATTTTTTAAAGGTGAGAACTCTTAAGATCTACCCTTTTAGCAAATTTCAAGAATACAGTAGAGTATTGTTAATTCATTTGCATGATTGAGTCTTCGTACCTTTTGCCTCACATCCCTCACCCTGCCTTGCTAACTAACTTTCTACTACGAATTTGACCATTTTATATTCCACATATAAGGGAGATCAGAATATTTGTTTTCCTGTGTTTGCCTTAATTCACCTAAAAATTGTCCTCCAGGTTCATCCAGGTGGCTGCAAATATCAGGATTTCATTCCTTTTTAAGACTAAATAATATAACAAGGTGTGTGCCTGTACGCGTATACACACACACTCCTTATCCTTTCACCTGTCTATTTAGATCTTTTCTATATATTGGCTGCTGTGAATAATGATGCCTGGAACATGGAAATGCAGGTATCTTTTGAAAAATGATTTCACTCTATCTGGATATATACCCAGAAGTGAATGGCTGCTGGGTCGTTGCTAGTTTTAGTTTTAATTTCCTGAGGAACCTCCCATACTGTTTTCCCAAATGGCTTTGTCAACTTACATTTCCACCGCCAGTGCACTGGGGTTCTCTTTTCACCACAGGCTCCCCAACACTTGTGGTCTTTTGTCCTTTTACTAGTAATAGCCTTTCTAGCACTGTGAGGAGATTCCTCATTTTGGCTTCGATTTGCATTTTCCTGATGGTTAGTGATATTGAACCACTTTTCCTGTATCTGTTGGCCACTTGTATATCTTTTGAGAAACACCTTTTCAAGTTCCATTTTAAACAGGGTTATTTAAAGAGGCTTGAGTTCTTTAGGTAATTTGAGTACTAACCCTGTAACAGATAGGATTTAATAGATATTCTTCCATGTTGCAGGGTACCTTTTATCTCTTGATTGTTTCCTTTGTCGTACAGAACCTGTTGAGTCTGGTACAGTCTCATTTGTCCATTTTTATTATGTGTGTTTTTAGTGTCATGTTAAAAAAATCTTTGTCCAGACTAATATCAAGACAAATGATTTCTGTGCTTTTTCCCCTAGTAGTTTTATAGTTTGAGGTCTTACCTTGAAGTCTTAACTCCATTTCGAGTTGTCTCTTTCTCTGGTGTGAACTCGGGATCTAGGTTGTCTTCTGCACGTGAATATGTTTCCCAGCTTTATCGAAGCGCTTTTCCCCATCATGTGTTCTCGGCACCTTTCTTGAAGATCAGCTGATGGCAGATGTGTGGATTTTGGGTTCTTTATGCTGTTTTGTTGGTCTATTTGTTTCGTTGCCTGTAACATACTGATTTGATTTTTACACCTTTGTGTAGTGTATTTTGTCTTCCCTTCTCCTGACCCCAGATCTCAAACCCAGGTCCTTGGCCTGCGCCTTAGCTGCTAAGTCACCGAGGTGCGCCACGTCGTGGATTTTGAAATCAGAAAGTATGATGCCTCCAGTTTTGTTCTTACTCAAGATTGTTTTGGCTACTCAGGTTCTTTGTGCTTCCACATGAATGACTCCATCTATAGATCAATTTGGATGGTATGGAGAGTTAAACAATATAATTCTTTTCATGTATGACCATAAGATATCATGTACCTAGGTTGTCTTTCATTTCTTTTCTCAATGTCATATAATGTTCAGTGTACAAATCTTTATACCTCTTTTAAACTTTTTAAGTGCATTCCTATTTTATTATTTTTGTTGCTATTATGAATATGATTTTTTTCTCTTTTTTGCTTTACGATGTGTTTTTCCAGTTTTAGTGATATAGAATCGACATGTAGCCTCGTGTATGTGTGAGGTGTATAATGTGATGATATGACAGATGGGTGGCACGGTCTTTACCCCAATAAGGTTACTTCACATGTCCTTCAACTCGCATAATTACTATCATTTGTGGTTATTGTCATTGTTTTGGTGAGAATATTTACGATTGATCCCTGTAGCTACTTTAGGTATCAGTGTGGTGTTATTAACCAGTCACCAGGCTGTGCAATAGATCCCTAGGAGTTACTCCTCTTATAACTGATATGTGTCCTCTTTGACCTACAGTTCCTCCTTTCCCCATTTCCCATTTTTGTCAACCACCCACCTACCATCTGCTTGTATGAATTTGACTTTTATTTTGTATTTCCCTATGCTTTTTAGAATATTTTAAAACTTCTTTGAAAAGTGTCTTTGGAATTTTGATAGGGAGAGCATTGACTTTATAGGTGGATTTTGTAGCATGAACTTTTGAGCAATATTAACTCTTGATCCATGAACATGGCATATTTTCCCGTTTTTGTGTGCGCCTTCATTTTCTTTCATCATTGCCTTAAAGTGTAGGTGTATAGCTCTTGGTTGCATTTATTCCTAAATATTTTACTGGTTGCGATGTTACTGTAAATGGGATTATTTTATTTATCTCTTTTCAAATAGTTCATTGCTAATGTATAGAAATGCAGTTGCCTTTTGGGTATTTAATTGTATCTTGCAACTTTACTGAATTCATTTATCAGTGCATTTGTGTGCGTGTGTGAAGACTTCAGAACTTTCTATAGATGATCAGATCATCTGCAAACAGAGATGGTTTTATTTATTTTCCACTTTGGATGCTTTTTCTTTCTTTTTCATGTCTAATTACTCTGGCTGCACCAATTTGCATTCCTAACCATGGTTTTTGAGGGTACTTTTTTCTCCACTCCCTTGCCAGCACTTGTTGCTTCTAGTCTCTTTGTACAGGCCATTCTCAGAGGTATATGGTGAAATCACATTGTAGTTTTAATTTGCATTTCCCTTATCAGTGATGATGAGCACACTCTCATGTACCTATTAGCCATCTGGATATCTATTCAGATACTTCGGCCTGTTTTTGAATTGGGTTGGTGTTTTTTGTTATTTAGCTCTATGAGTTCCTTATGTATTTTGGTATTAATCCCTTGTCAGATGTACGATATGTAAATATATAGCCCCATTCAGTTGGATTTCATTCTGATGATTTCTTTTGCTATGCAGATGTTTTTTTAATTTGATATAGTCCTAGTTGTTTATTTTGGATTTTGTTTCCTTTGATGTTGGAGTTAAGTCCTCAAAGACATCTGTAAGTCTGATGTCATCTAATATTTTGTGGCTTCAGATCTCACATTCAAGTCTTTAACCTACTTTTAATTCATTGTTATGTATGGTGTTAGAATGTGATCTAATTTCATTTTTTGTTCTTAAATGTGACTTTCAGTATTTCTAAACACCATTTGTTGAAAAGACTTCATGTCTTTATTAAGTACTTTGGCTCCTTTGGTTTAAATTAATTATCCATATATATGTGAGTTTATTTCTGAGCTCTTAATTCTAGTCCTGTGTGTTTGTTTGGTTTTATTCTGGTCCCATACTGCTTTGATTACTATTGCTTTATGGTATAGTTTGAAATTGTGAGCATGTTACCTCCACTGTTCTTCCTTTTTCTAATTGGCATCTTTTGTGGTTTCATGCAAATTTTAACATTTCTGTTTCCTTAAAAATGCCACTGAAATTTTGATGGGGATTATGTTCAATCTGTATATTGCTTTAGGACGATGTAAATTTTGCCTCTCCACGAACGCAAATTATTTTTCCATCTTTGTGTCCTCATCTACTTCTTTTAACAATGTCTGCTAAAAGCAGTTTTCATTGTATAGATTTTTTTGCCCTCTTTGTTAAGTTCATCCCTAGGAGTTTAATTCATTTTGATGTGATTATCAGTGGGATTCTTTTTTAAAAATTTCTTTATTGCATTATTTGCATATAGAAATGCAGCAATGAAAACTTCTATATTCTTTGCTATGCATGGAACCAGAATTTTGGAGAACTGATCTATATCAATATAATTTGGTTCTTCTCTTATAAGTCCTTATTGGTACTTAGGAGGGTGCTTTACTCTTGTTTGCAATTGGCCACCTTCATATATTTTTACGAATTAAATAAATTAAGTTGATATTAGCAGTTTTTTTAAGCCAGGAAATAAAACATATATAAGCAATGATCATTTGTAGCATTCTTTATAAATTTAACTCTTCTCAAATTTTTTCTTTTTGACTTGGTGTAATCTCTAGGATATCCAGAAACTTTTGAGCAATAGAAGTGGTTATACCTTTTTAACATTATACTTTAATGTCTCCAGGTGTCACTCTTAAATATGATTTTGTAGTAGACTTCTGCTAAATAACCTTTATCCACCAAAATAAATTCTTATTTCTAGCTTGCTGTGAATTTTCTTGAGAGTTTGTTGAGATACTTATCAAAATGACTTGTATGTATTGAGGTGGTCATGTATAGGGGTTTTACTTGATTTAATGAAGAGGGTTAATTTCAGACATCTTGATGGGATTCCAGAACAAACCCTGCTTGTCCTCCTGTGTTAACTGGCCTGCACGTTGTTAGATTGAAATCAGTGATACCTGCTATATCTCTTGGCATTTGTATCTATATATTAACATGGCTTGTTCTTTTGAGACTCTTTGTTTCTGGTGAAATACAGGGTTTTGTATCAGTTTTATGTTGGTCTCTGAGAATGATTTGGACAGCTTTCTTTCTGTTCCAGGTTTCTGAAATAGTCACGATAAAGTTCAGGTTGTCTGTTTTGAGACTGTTGGTAGAACTCATCCATAAAACTCTCTGAGTCTGGGGATTTCTGAGAGTTTGGTATTCTGTTAATTTTTAATTTTTTAAAAAGCTTCCCCTTTGCTTTTATAAAACCCTTTTTGAGTTTGTGTTGGTCAGTTAAAAATCCTCAATAATCTTTTTAAATCTATATTTTCAAATTGATATAAATGTATATATGGTATAAAGCTCTCTCACATATGCGGTTATATACCCTTTATCATTCTTAAAATTGTTATTTGTGGGCTGCTCCTTGTTGGGAGAAGTTTTATTTTATTCCTCTTTTTACAGAGCGAGCTTTTTTAGTTTATTTCTGCAGTCTCCTGGGTTTTTTTTTTCTTTCTTCCCTATTTCATTTATTTCTGCTTTTATCTTTATTCATTCCTTCATTTTACTTTCTTCAGTTTTTTTCATTGTTGTTTTTGTTCTTTTCCAGATAGTTGGGTTGAATATTTAACTCTTTTATTTTCAATCTTCCTTGTTTTAAAAAGCATTTGAAGCTATAAATCTCCCCAAGAGTGCTGCTTGGTCTGTAATTTAGATATGTAGTGTTTTAGTTGTTGTTCATTTCTAAACATGTCATAATTTAAGTTTTGAATTTCTATTTGATCTAAGCTATTTAGAAAATAGTTTTAAATCTTAACAATGGAGAATTTTGTTTTTTACTCTTATTAGCAATTTCTTATTAGCAATATCTTATTAGCAATTTCTAAATTTCTAAATTTAGCAATTTCTAAATTTACCACAAACATGTACCTTCTAAAATTTAAACTTTTTTTGAATTTGAGATTTTGCTTATGGTTTAAACAAAAATTGTTAAAATGAAACATTTTTGGTATATTTATTTTTAAAGAGTGTATATCCCCAGGGCATGAAATGCACATATAAATGTAGACATGATTATTTACATTCATGTAAGCATATATATGAACATAAACTCTTTTTACACTAACTTAATTTGGATTCCTCAAAGCCCTTTCTGTATCTTTCTTTTGATCTGTGAATAGCTGAGCAAAAAAAAAAAAGGTGTCATGCTCCCTTGGGATTCTAAATGCTTTTGGTGTATTTATTTTGAAGTTTTGTTGTTCGGAGCATTTTTTTTGTGTGTGTGTGTGTGACTTTTGCCACTTCTTTCACCTTCTGTGTCCCTTACGATATCTCTCACCTTTAGTTCTATGTTTTCTGATATTTAAATTAAATATGCCTTTTACTTTTTTCTACGTTTGACTGACATTTTGCCCTTTTCTTTTATTTTCAATCTTTTTGAATTACTTTGTTCCAGTGGCATGTCTTGTAATGAGCATATAGATTTTTTTTTTTAACTCTTGCTGTGGTCTCAGACCTCTGAAAATTCTTTATGATCTTCACACACCCCTACATCTTGACAATTTCTGCTCCACCTTTGAGATGAAGTTCAAATACCACCTTTTCCATGAAACTCTTCCAGTAATTCCTGGCCGTGAAAATAAGTAGATCTCTCCTCTCTATTTCTAAGTCACTTTCACACACCTAATTTCCAGCTCTTAGCATGCTGTATTATACATATCTCCTCACTACCTTTCTCTAGGATGCATGAAAAAGAAAGCAAAATTCGATTTTTCTTGTTGCTTTAATCTCTCTCTTCCTAGTGCTGCCACCTAAATAATTCTTGTTGTTGATTCTGCAACCTTCAGCAGAGATCCTGAGGAGAGTGTTTCCTACAGAGACCCAAGGCGGGAAGCCAGTCGCCCTGTTGGAACCTTTATTAGAAGGGCATTGTAGCTAGAAATTATTTTTCACTACGGAGGGTGCTGAGGATGAAAAGGAGCAGATTTTTCATGTGGAAACATTCTTTCCTACAAAGGGAGACTCAGTCTGTTAGTTCATCACAAAGTCTTTGGGACTCACCTTGGACTTCTGAAAACTGGACCTTAATTTGGAGACGTCACTCAAGGTAAAAATTGCCCAGGAAACTGATGTATGACTAAGAATTGTGACCCTAATAAATGAAACAACATGCTCCCATTTGTTGTCCTGACCCCATGAGTACTCGGTTCCATTGGGGGTTGATATGACGCACTTGCCTCTCCACACAGAGGCCTGGCAGGCGCCAGGCCACATTATTGTGTGTGTATTACCTGCTCGCTGTCCCAGGCTCCAGAGAGGAAGATCCGTTGCAAATGCCTGTCATCACTGTGTCCCCATGCTCTTACCTCTGAGCGTGACTGCTTGGGGTGTTGCAGAGAGGGCTGTTAAGCGCCTTCGCTTACTGCCCACCACTGAGAGCCACACTCTTGTCTCCAGCACACACCTGCTCCTGCAGTCTCACCACCTCCTCTTTCTTCTGTAAAAACCCCCTTCATGTTTTCTTCTGTGGTTGCGCATGAACTGCTTTCCAGCGCCCCCACCTCCATCACCCCCATTGCATTCTAGTAGCTGAAGGTAGCTAGAAACACAGGTTCCTCTGGAAGCAAGCTTTGGGCCTGGGTAGGTAACTAGTGCAGATGATCTCTGCTGACGAAATAGAGGGGAGCGGGGCGAACCGGGAGAATGGGGTGGGCAGGCAGGTAAGGATCAGGCGCACTTGAAATCCTCACACTTGACCTAGTAAACACCCAAGAATTCATCACATGTCGACGCCTCTTACAAAAGGTGCCTTGCAGCTTGACGTTGACAGTGACAGACTATCTCTTACTGAGAGACGCTTTGGAATATTATGAATGAGTCCGGCCATGATATACTAACAATGGTGGATAGTTAAGGACTGGAGCTGTGTCCTGGTCTGTGCATTTCATACACTCTCTCATTCGTTGTCGGTGACAACGTTCTCAGGAGGGTCCCATATGATCTGATTTTACAGATGAGGAAGGTGACATTTGGGGAAGTTAAGGGGCTCACCCGGAGCCAGATGAGTAGGTGATGGAGCTGGGATTTGAATCCGTGTGCTAAGGCTAGATGTCTCTAAACAAGAAAAGCCTTAGGCTCTCTCATGACTATAGATGTTTACTTCTTTCAGTGTTGTTTCTTCTTGAACCTTCTCTGCCTTTTCCTTTTTCTGAATCTTTTTTCCTCTGAAAAACCTTAAATACTCCTGAAACTCTAGCTTTCACTTCTTAGCCTGCCCACTGTCTCTGAAGTCTCACTTCTCCGCTCACCTGTCTAATGAGTCTACAGCTTGCAGACTGGACCTTCAGCGCATGGTCCCTCACTAGCCACGATGGTTACTGTAAAATGCCTGGACCCTTTAATAACTTTTCTGTCTTATATGGCTATGCACAGCTGAGATCTTTCTCCTAATCATAGTACCCACACATATGCTAGACACCCTTGTTTGGATGGCCCACAAAACCTCAACTCAGCATCTTGGTGGCAGTCTTGATTAATGAAATCTCTTGGGTAGAAACTTGAAATGCAAGCTAGAAGCCTTCTGCTTCCTTATCAGCCCAAACTCCACTCACCCATCACGAGGCCAGCAAATTCATTCTCTACCTAAAATCCACTGTCTCCCCTTTCAATCCATTTTCCACGACCAAGATAGAATGAGTTTCATTTTGAAAGCAGATGTTGTCACTCCCTGTGTCAGGTGCTTTTTGGATAATATCAAAGATTTACATAGAACATCTTAGTCTGTTGGCATGGATTCATGGATGATTCTGTGAAGTAGTTATTAATTATTAGCCCTTTTACACAGATGAAGAAATTGAGACTCAGAGAGGTTCAGTTATTTTCATGGTGTCATCAAGGTGATAAGTGATGGAACAGAGATTCAAGTCCAGTTTGAGCCTAGAGACCATTCTTAGCTCTTAGCCTTGGTGGCTAATCTCCTTCTCATGGCACGTCCCATACGACTGCACTTGAGATGTTCAGACTCCCGTTTTCTTGGCTGAGTTGACTGTAAGACTGGATCCTGGAAAGGTTCAACATGGGCCAGAGCTCCCAGCCAGGCAGCCAGGCAGCCAGCCAGCCTAGAATGGCACAGAGTGGGGGTAAGAAATCAACTCCCACACTTTGAGGGGCTTGTGATGATGACGTCCATGCTAATATATTGGCACACTCTTGGGGCGGTGTGGCTTTTATTGAAGACTAGACTGAAATGGTTTCTGATTCCTCCATGTGGGAACCAAGAATAGACCTACGTACCATCCATAAAAATTACGTGTTGCTTTGGACAGAAATCTCTATACATAATCAAGGATCAAATCAAGAAGAAACTCACTTTTTATGGGCTGAGTATTTTTCTGTGCAAGGAGAAGAACAGCACGATATTAGGCGATCCTGAAGGCAGGAATGCTCAAGACAGTGATTTTGATTTGTCTGTTGTAAGGTCAGATCATGCCGGCCCTATTGCCACAGAAACCATATCTGAGGTGTATTAATTACATCAACATATATTCGTTCCACTCTCCCTTTTTTTTTTTGGTTCTGTAAGATTGACTCTGTCATTAATGTGCGAGGTGTATGATGAGTAAACAGTATTGCATTACCATTCTTCATAGAGGAGCAACTGTCAAATCAAGGGCTATGCATAGAAAGCTGGGAATATGTCAGAATCATTTAGTTCTGCTCTGGGCTGATTTTATGAGGCAGAAACCACATCGGCTATGACTTTAGTCTAGATATTTGGATGGCCTTCAAAACATCAGCCTTTTGCTCTGTGAGTTCAGTTTGAGGGTCTAAAAGCACTCAAATCTGCAACCTCTTTTCATTTTATTTTGTACATCATCACGGAGGAAAAATCACCTTTTGATTGTATAGTACATGGATTTTGGCACATGGCAGATTTATGTGACGGCCACATGGACACAAAACAGTTCCACCACCCCCCCACGCCCCTGTGCTGTCCCTCTGTGTCATCTGTCCCTGGCGTGTTCTCCATCACTAGTTAAACAGTCTTCCATCTTTTGTAGAGTTGAAACTGGGACCAATTGGAGTCTCCACCATGATCAAATTGAGATGTTTGGTAATCTTAGGACTGAGACTGGGACTGAATTTCCAGCTGGCCAGGACAACATGGCTAAAACAGGACGATCCTGATCCCACTGAGACTGGTAACCCTATATGGTAACCCCATCCTTCAGTCTTTCTGAGACTGTACATGTAAATGGAATCATACAATACATAACCTTCTATGAAGTGCCTTTTTCACTAAGCATAATGTCTTTTGGACTCATTCCAGTCTTTGTGTATATTGAGTGTACTCTTCCTTGTTGACTCTTACGGATTGAATGAATGACCCTCAAAACAGTCACTGAGATTCTGTCCCTCAGTATTTCCATCTGGGACCTTCTTCTGAAAACAGGATTGTTACAAATGTCATTAAGTTGAGGTCACATGAGAGTCAAGTGGGTCCTTAGTCCCACCTGGTTGGTATCCTTGTAAGAAGAGTAGAGACACAGAAAATGACATGGGTCACACAGAAACAGAGAAGATAGTCATCTGAAGACGGAGGCAGAAATTTGAAACAATGCTGTCACAAGCCAGGGGACACATGGGGTCACTGGAAGACAGAGGCAGAGAAGGATTCCTTCCCTCTGATGTCAGGGGCATAGCAGCCCTGGTGACATCTTGTTAGACCTCTTGCCTGAAGTCTCACCTGAAGTGAGGCTATAACTTTCTGTTGTCCTGACCTATCTAGTGTTTCATGGAATTACAGCAGCTCCCAGAAACGAATGTAAGTTGGAAATGCCTCCCAGTTTCTATTAATGAGAGTACTGAGTAACTGAAGACGAGCCTGGAAAAGAGGAGAGAAAATACAGTGGAAAGACATGGGGTATAGCACATGGATGAAAGATTCTCACTGAATAAAAAGGTAGCAGCCAGAATGGGACCCCAGCCAGTGCTGGTGCCTGGGTACAGAAAGGAATTGCCAGTTTCTTCTGGTACTGTGACTCATCTCCAACTGTTCAGATCTTTTCCCTGATTACTAGTCAATGTGAACAGCTCTTCGGATATGTATTGGCTAATTACATTTCTTTCTGACTTTCTTATGAATATTTTCCTCTTCTTTTTCCCCCGAAGTAGAACATCTTTACATTTTTAAATCTGCTGTAAATTCCTGAAGTATTCTGGATTTCAATCCTATTTTTGTCACACATGATACAAATAATTTTTTCCTAGAATGCAACTTGTCTTATGTTGACCTTATAACTTTCTTTATAGTCTTTTGTCAAACAGATGTCTTAAACGAATCCCAAGGTCAAAGCAATCAATGTCTCTTTTTTTTTTAGTGCTTACTATTGCACCATTCTGGGTTTATAAATGCACTCTCCTTTGCTGTCGTCTAATCTAATTTTTCATTCAAGTCCTGATACTGTTGCTCTGTCTCGCTAATCTACTTATCTGTTCTTATCAACAACACACTTGTTTAATTACTTCAGCTCTCCCACACTTTGGATAGCAGATAGAGCGTCTGTCCCTCAGAATTTTCTAATATCATTCTTATAATTCTTTACACATATTTATTTAAAAAATAACTTGTCCATGTTGATTAAAATACTGTTGAAAATTTATAGAGCAATGAACTTTTGAATCCTTTTAGGTGAATATTTAAAATATTTCCTTCATTAAGCTATTCCGATCTTTAAGATGCTTCCACACATGGATACAATTCTCTTTATATTTGTCTTGCCTGTTTTTCCCCTGGACATATCCTGTGTTTGACCAAGATACAAAGTCATGTGCTATGTATTGACATTTCGGTCAGCAGTGGACCCACATATGTGATTCTGGTCCCCAGATTCCTATTGCTTAGTGACATGGTGACCATGGGCATTATCATAGCATTTTACATGGGCAGCAACCTCATCTGCTGTGAATTCGTCCCATCTCATGGTGCCATCATTTTTTCCTGTGCTTGACTTAATCTCATACTGTTCATCATGGTCCCTAAGAGGACACATTCACTGTTCATGCTGTCTTTAAGAGGTCACGTTGTGATTAATCAGGAAACGAAAGGAAAAGCAATTAAGAACGACAAAAGTGGAGAATCAGGTGCCATTCCTCATCTGTCAGGCACATGCCTTCCAGTGGAGCTACCATCTTGAAGAACAAGAACGAAGCAACAAAAGCCTTTAGAGGGTCTGCGTGACTAAGACTCGCAGAGATTTGAGAAGGGCCTATCCTGCATATGGAGAAGCTTCTCGAACGACCTGTGCTGAAGACCAGACACAGCAGTGTATCTCTCTCAGCATCGGACTGGTCCCCCATCCAAGCAAAACGTTGGTTTTGTGATGTTGAAGGAAGAGGCTGGACCCTTCATCAATATTGAGTTTACTGCTAGCTCAGATGGTTGATACAATTCGGAAATCTTTATTTATTACTTTAGCTGATAGCTTGCATCTGATGGAGGTCTTGTTGGACTGGACCCCTAACTTCTGGGTTCTGCACCAACTCTGGCTGGTTAGTGCCTCTAGTTGGATTGTAATCATTGGACACCCAGCTGGTGTCAGAGACTTCTAGAGATTGGGTCCCCAGGAGTTTCTCCTGCTCACATCAGTCCACACCTGGCCTCCAGCCATTTATGAAAATGACCATTTACACGTTCCTACAACCTGTGGCTCCAGGTAAGCAAATCTTGACCACAGCTCTGTGAATGTACCTGTTTCTTCAGATTACAAGGTAGAAGTTAGACTTGTGACTCTAGTTCTCTGCCGGATTCAAAGAATTCATTCATTTTCCATTTGCTCAACTTTTTCTTGTTAGGAGGTGGGAATGATGACTTTTAAACTATTTACTACAACTGAGACAGGAATTTTTTTTGAGGAAAAGTGCAGTCAGGAATGAAGGCAAGTAGTCAAGCAGTCAAGAAGAAAGGAGGAAGAAACATTTTAATTTTTTTATTTAGTTGTTAATTTTCATTGTTCCCCCAGGCTCTAGGACTCAAACCTAGATCCCTGGGATGAAGGTGGACTGCGCTTGACTGGGAGCAGCAGACCTAACCACTACTCCACCAGGGTGTGCTGAAATAGGAAATTTGAGTGAGCGCTACTTGGTTGTGGTGTAAGATTCTTCCACACACTTCTGGATAGGATTGACTCATCATTTGCTTCTCTATCCATCAATGGGACTAGCCTGTATTGATCATTGGTGTGTATATTGCATTCGTATGCTTTGCCATCAGGATTCATAGAATAAACTGAGTTGTTTTCTGTCTTTCGTTTTAGGACTTCTTATTGTGTTTTCAAGTTTGTCACAGTTACCTGTGACGATCTTGGATTGGTATCTTTCTCATTTTCTCATTTTTTTTTTTTTTACTTCAACTTCTGGTACTCATGAATACACACAAAATAAGCACACACGCATACATATACAGAATCCACACATTTAATTCTGCATAAAAGAATCATGGCGTGAAATCATTTTGTCATAGAAAATTTAATCTCCATGTACTTTCTCCCTTCTCCTTTTTTTTTTTTATTAAACTCTCTTCTTTCACTTTTCCTCCCTACTCATTCCCCAACCTTCATTTTATAATTAATGCTCAAAGCCTGATAGGCAGCTTTCGACAGCCTTTTCTATGCTCATAAAATTACACAAATGTGTGTGTGCATACACACAACCGCGTAACAGAGGGCATAATTTTTATTACTGTTTTGCACAAATTGCAATTCACACATACGTACTTTCTGCATCTTGCCTTGGTCACTATCAATTTATTCTGCAAATTACTCCAAGTCACCTGATAAAAATTGAGTCTTCTTTTTTTAATGACAATATGATTTTCCATGGTTGGGTCTTTTTCTTATTTCTTGCATTTTTGCTCCTGCAAATGACTCTACATTAACAACTGTAACACATATCTTATGTACCATTTCTTTTATTTCTCTCTGATAGACTCCCAGGAGTGGGATTTCTGAGTTGAAAGATATGTGTGTCTTTAATTTTAATAGCTATTTCCAAATTGTTTTCACTGGTACCTCGTTTTGAGTAGCTTTTTTTTTTTTGACAGCATTTCCAATTTCTTCAATGGTTATTGGTCTACTCGAGTTTTCTACCTCTTCTTGAGTCAATTTCAGTAAATTATGTTTTCCCAAGAAGTCATTCATTTTGCATGGATTTTCAAAATTGGTGGTATGAATTTTACATAGTCCTCTCACATCATTTCAAAAATTCTTCCCCATCTCTGCAGAGCTTTGAGCATTGCATGTGTATCCCGCCTCTTTGGTCTGGTTGCTCAGACTATAACTTTTCCCAGTTTTCAGGGAGAATCCCCAGGAGCTGGCAGTGTTTTGCGTGTGTTTAGTTTAGGTTTGCAGCTTGTCAATCACTCTTTCCTCTGCAGTGGTCAGCTTCCCCCAGAATATGAGGGCTGTCCAGCATCTTCTTCCCAGTCCTCGTTAGATCTGGCACACTTCCTTGGCTTTTATTAACTTATTCTTTTTTAAAAGTCGAGGGTGGTTGTTGTTTTTGTTTTTTTTTTGCCATTTCCTGGAATTTTGGAGGGAGAAATAAGGTCATTGTTTTGAAATCACATTTCATTCCATCTTCTCCCTGTGTGTTTCTAATGGTTCAGCAGTTTGAATGTCAGAAAGCACAGATACAATACACTTCTTAACGCAACTTTAAAGAGATGAGTAGCCAACAAAAAGAAAATGAGGGTAAATGCTATCAGGTTGTTTCATCTTTATGACTTAATTGTCACCGTGATACTATAAGGTTACTGTATAATCATGTCCATTTTATAGGTGAGCATACAGAGGCTTAGAGAGGTAGAGAATTGATCTAATAAGTGCAGGATTAGGACACCAAAAAAATCAGTTTTATAATCAGTTGTTTCTGATTTTTCTGTCCTCAGCGATTTCCTCTAAGCAGCTAAGTTGTTTTCTTTCTTGGGTAACTTTTCATCCATCTGCAAAATAGAAGCCGGAGCTGCATGGCTTCTCCTGTGGTTATCTTCTCTCAGGGCTACCCCTAATTTTTGGAGCGCTGTTTTGAGTGTACCCCTCGTATAAGTCTTGCCTTGTCCAGGTAGAATTACAAAAGCCAAAATCCCACCGACCTTTGTGTCCCAGCCTCCCTGACTGTTGGGTGCACGTGGGAATTCCGTGTTTTTCAGCTGCACTTGTGTGACATGCTGATTTGAACAGTCAGGAGTGGCTGTCGTTCTGGTATATCGGAGCAGAAGCCATGCTGTCCTGGCATCAGTGACCTCAGGGGCAGCTCTTCCCTGGGGAGTGCCTGCTGGCAGCGGCTCCAGTGGGGACCCGGCTCTGTGGATTGGTTCTGTGAGCTCAGCTTAGAGTCTGTTTCTTCAGCCCTCCCAGTGCTCCTGTGAATCAGATACCAGAGAATTCCCTTCTGTTTGCCAACCCCAGAATGTGGACCCTGTTACTTACAAATAAAAGCTCTCATCAGTAGATACGACCAATGTGACAATAATGTTCTGTGACCTCAATTGTTGGCATGCATGAAAACTTTTTTGTTGGTTCTTAACTTGTTTAATGCAAGATATTGCATTTATGAGGCAATGCATCACATGGCGTGATGAATGATAATGCTATAGCCATGTACCCACGACTCAGGGAAGGAGTAGAGATAACATCCCTCAAATGCCTTTCGTGCCATCCCTCCAAAAGCCTGATCAAGACCATACTTTCCTCCCTCTGTCTTAGAAAAAAAGCAGTGATAGTTGTATATAAAGTTCTAGTAATCACTTCCTTGCTTTCTTTCCTATTTCATCACCACCATTCTCAAACAGTATAGTTTTGCAGGGTTTTGAAACCGACATGAGTGAGATGATGGTAAATGTACTGTTTTGTGTTTTATTTGACTCAGCAGGATGCCGGGGTCACATTTTCGTGCAGAGCTGCGGGTGGTTCCTTCGCAGTAGTGTGTAGTGCTCCTCTGTGGAACAGTCATTGGCTAGTAGGTAGCTGCCTGATGAGCATCGGGTCCTGCCAATTAAAGGCTCAGTCCCACAAGACTGTCCCCACTTCTGATGCTAATTGCCACCTATCCTTTGACAGACCTGCTATACATCATGATTTTCACTGCCCTCTTCTTGGCATTTGATAACTTGCTAGAACAACTCACAGAACTCAAGAGAAGAGTGTGTACTGCATTATCATATAATAAAGGAGACAGATGAACAGTCAAATGAAAAGATGCTTAGGGTAAGTTCTAGAAGGATTCTGAGTACAAGAGTTTCTATACCTGTGGGCTTGGGGTGTGCCTGTCTCCTGGCAGCATGTCTGTATTCACCTTCCTATAGGCTCATGGAGCCCTATAGTTGAGGAATTCTTAGGAAGGCATCATCACATTGGCACCTTATTAACTTATTAACTCAGCATCCAACTCCTGGTCCTTCCCTGGAGTTTGAAGACTGAAAGTTCCAAGCTCCTAATCATGGCTTTGAACTTTCTGGTGATCAGCCTGAACCCAAGAGCCCACCAATAGTCACCTCATTTGGGGGAAAAAAGTACTCCATCACCCCAGATATTTCAAGAAATTTTGCAGTTCTCTGTTAGTAATTGGGGTTGGTGGGCAAGTACTAGAACAAAAGATGCTTCTAGTGTCTTTATTGCTTAGAAAATGGCAAAGATTTTAGGAACTCTGGCCAGGAACCAGACATGAAGATCAAAGTATATCACTAAGTCACAGTATCACAATAGGTATGGGTGCTCTTGTGTCTGTGTTTGATGGGTGTGTGCGTGGATTTCTCTGGGGTACTTACCCAGGAGTAGAAATGCTGGACCATGGCATATTGGTGGCTTCAGGGAATGATACCAAAGTCCTTTGCAAAGTGATTCTAACAATTTTCACTCCAGCATTTTAAAAAATGTTATGTCTTACATTAAAAAAGTTAAGAACAAACAACAAGTTTTCATGCATGCCAGCATGAGAGTTCCCTTTGCTTCGTAGTCCGGCTTAATCTTGATATTGTTTTAATGTTTCATCTTTGCTAAAGATGTGAAGTGGTAGCTTATTGTGGTTTGGATTTGTAATTTCCTAATTCTGATAGAAGTGGGTACTATTTTATTCATTTTGACTATTCAAATTTATTTTGTGTTGTATAATCTAGGATTCTGCTTCTTTTTTTCTATGATGTAGCCCTTTTTTCTTAATGATTTATATATTCTGGCTATGAATCTTTTGTTATTCTCTGTTTGAAGTACATTTTCCACTCTGTGGCATGACTTTTCTCTCTCAGTGATCTCTGGTGATAAATAAAACTTCTTATTTTAATGTAATGGATTTTACTTTTCTTTGCCTTCACGAGTCAAGCTTCTTGGATCTAAGATTTCTCTGCCCACTCTGATGATGTGGGGCATCCTCCTATATGATTTCATTATCGTCTTACCATTTTGATCAATTGGATTTTTAAAAACAATCTTTCTTTAAGAGAACATGTCATCCATTGGACTTAACCATTGTTTTGATTTTATAGAAAGGTGTTATGTGATCTAATTTTCTAGAAGCTATATTTAATCTAGATCATTCAAGGTTTAAAACATCTTTTAAAGTTACTGAAACATAGAAACCTTGCACGTCACGTTTTTGAGGCTACCTCCTTTGGCCCGAGATGTCTGATGTTTTCGACCTCTCAGGCTATCATACAACATATCACAGACTGGGTGGGTTAAAGAGTGAAAATTAATTTTCCCACAGTTCTGAAGGCTGGAAGACCAAAGTTCGGGTCTCTTCAGGGTTGATTTTATTCTGAATCTTCTCTCTTAGGTGTGTTCTTGCCATCTCTTCACATGACTGTCCCTCTGTGCCCAATACCCCTGATGTCCCTGAGTGTCTGCATCTCATTTTGTTAGGATACCAGTCAGATTGGCCACTGACAATCTCATCATCGGCCCTTGCTCTAAGTTCAATCGTCTACAGAGGTTTTGGAGGTTAGAGGCTCAGTACCTGAATTTGGGGGTGTGGGCCTCGGCACAGTCAATACCAGGGCTAGCAATCCTGGACCCCACAGGTGCCATGGTTGGCATGTGTCCACTTCTACCGTCTCCACAGAGCTTTCTGCTAGAGCCATACCTTGTGCTCAGAGGGGTCATTCTTCTGTATTAAAGTTAGCACTTATCACTGAGGAGGCGGTCAGGTCTATTCTTCCATGTACTGGATCATGCAGGGGAAATTCCATGATCAGAATATCCATTTCATTGACCTCTCTGCGTCTTATATTTAGCCGTGTTGAGTGTCTGGGGTGGCTTGGTCTCCTGGCAGGGTCCCCCACCCATTCACATAAATGGGGGTCGGGTGGGCTCAATCTTACCAAGCCACAGAGTTTTCTTTTCTTTGATCGAGTTAAGAGCAAAATTGAAAAGAAAATCTATCCTTAAAATCCTGCCATCCTCTGCGATTAAATAGAGGAGACCTGTGAAACCTTAAACCTCATTTCCTTGGGTTCCAGTCTGGTACCAGTTTCCACAGCAGTGGCACTCTCAGGAAGTTCGCCAAAGACAGAAGGAAGATTCATAGAGGACAATCTTAGGAGAGGGGCTGAGAGGAGAGGTTAGTAGGGAAGTCCTATTGATAAGAGCAGCAGACGCTGCCATTTCTCCCATGTTGTTGGTGTGGAGAGCTGAGGGGAGAAATTAGGTGGACCCCGAGATTTGAAAATCTGCCTGATTGTCAAATCTGCTGTTCCTGTAAGGCCCCCGTGTAACTTTAGGGTCCTCTGCTAGTGAAACTTCCTTTAATGGAGCCAAACACATTCTTCTTGGCAGTGCAATCTCTCTGCTTTAAATCTGCTTATCAGTAAATAGTCTCTCCCTCTCCCTCTCTCTCTGTCACACACATATACGCACACACATTTCCTCATACAGGAAATTTCCTCATACAGGCCTGCATGCAGGCCTACTAAGGGCTTGGCACTCATTAGGTGTTCAATAAATGTAGGCTGGGCGGATGCTGAAGTTATTTTTAGTCAAGATTAAGAATGACTAAGTCAGTGGAATCCTGATTAAGAACAATAG
The DNA here is from genome assembly GCA_004363575.1 of Solenodon paradoxus. Taxonomy (NCBI): domain Eukaryota; kingdom Metazoa; phylum Chordata; class Mammalia; order Eulipotyphla; family Solenodontidae; genus Solenodon; species Solenodon paradoxus. The sequence continues at coordinate 80,053 of RJWH01004218.1, read as the reverse complement.
GAGTGAAATCGGGGTAACCGAGTCATTTCTCACACATAGACATTTGAGTTGCTAAACCTCATGTAGACTGACCTGTAACAGGTGCTTAGAAAGTGTATGTTGGGCCTGAGTTTACCTAGAGGCAAATGCACACAGGTATAGAGGCACGTTGATAGGTAGATAAATACGTAAGCAGTTTGAAAGGTAGGTTGAGAGATTGAGATATAGGTAGGTAGGTAGAAAGACAGGCGTGTACAGAGACAGACAGACAGACAGGTATGTAGATTTAGGTGTGTGCACATCTCCTTCAGATGTTCTTTTGAGATACTAGGAAACGAAGACAATAAAAGGTTCAAATGTTGCTCGCAGCAGACGCACCAAGAATCTATACCCACCTCCTGTGTCTCCTGCTTTCTCTGCCTAATACCTGCCTCCTACCTGCCTCCTGCCTGCCTCCTGCCTGAAGGAAGCTGTGTACTGCCAAGATGGAAAAAGCCAGCCTCTACCACTGTCTTTGGATTCCTGTGAAAGGAATGAACAGCCTTAGAACGCTGGAGACCGCCTGACTCCTGCGCCAAGAAGCTGATTTTTTTTCAAGTTGAAGATTCGTTGTGAGATACTAAATCCGGATGGAACAGGGGGCGTCACAGCCTGCTTGTCTCCCCGCCTCCCCCTTCCCTCCTAGGACCCCGGCCCTGACAGCAGGCGGCCCTTCTCTCAGCTGGGCGCAGCTGCCCCGGCACCTTGACACCCAGCGACAGCCGGCTGGATTCCAGGGTCTTCAAAGAAAAAGAAAGGCCACCACTATTTAAATTGGAGGAGAAACTATTTCATAAACAAAGATTGTGTGGTGAGCCCTCAGTTTGAAAAGGTTCAGAATTCAAACAGGCTGCAAAACTGAGCGTTTCATCCGGAGGCTAAAGTCCTAGTGAGTAATTTCTAGCAGGAGTAAATGCAATTTTGATTGTCAACTTTGAAAACGGGTTAGGAATCAAGAGAAACAGAAATTGCCCTTGTCAGCCAGAGTCATTGCCTGACTGCTGCCATATTCCTGGCAGGGAAGTCGGGGGAGAGGTGGTTAATAAACATGACATCTGCCTATAGGCGAAAACCAGATGAAGGATCTCTGGGCAGGCAGCTTCCCGAACAATGCTCCTCGAGTTTCTTTGTGTCCGTCTCTAAGAACCCCTGTGTGTCTCTAAGTGCGCGCGTGTGCGTGTGTGTGTGTGTTTGCCTTTTCACCACACCTTTGGAATTCTGATTGTATTAACCCTTATTTAATGTTAGAGTAATGGCAGTCATTACTGAAGGCTCCTGGGGTTCCAAAAAGGAGCTCAGTGAAAGGGATGGCTTCAGTGGCAGCCATCTGCTCCTGGGGACCACGAGCGATTTGTGTCTGAGTCACAGGCTGAGGGACTGGCTGGCGATGCGCTCTCCATGGAGAAACAGCTCGGACCGTGCAAGTTCACAGATGCCCCCTGAGCCAGAGGACGCCTGGCCCGCGAGCCACCATCCGTTTCTTACCAAGTGGACGAGGACAGGCTGTAGCATCTTGCTCCGAGTCGAGTGGGGACCATCTCGGTGGCCTCAGGGATCTGGGAAGCATGAGTTCCACGACCGTTTTGCTCCTTGTAAACTTTGGGATTTGGGGCAAGTTGTTTGGCCTCTTTTATGTTTTCTCAGGTGCCAAATAAGTGAATATAAACATCTTGAAGTAGTTACAGGAAGACTCAGGAGTTGAGTTTCTTCTTCCCGGGCTGAGCTGGGACTGGAGTCCACACCTATGTCTGCAGGGCTGTCTTCACCAGCACCGCTGGCACTGACTGAGTTGTCCTGTTCCGGGCCTGCCGCTCCTACTCTCAGTCCCCAAAACTCTCGCTGGGGGACTCTGCTAACACCTTCATCTACACGAGGAAGCAAAGACACAGACTAACAGCATTTGCTTATTAATTCCAGACTCTGTTAGGTCCTTTACATGGGCTGTTTGATTCTTGACAACATCTCTCTTTTATCCTCTGAAAATAAACAGTGTTATCTTCGTGAGAGATGAAGAAATCAGGTTCAGAGAGGTTCAGTAATTTGGCAAAGACTGCACAGCCCCAGGATTCAGATCTCTCTTTGTCTGGGTCGTCTTCAGGTGTCCCTCCCCATCTCTGGAATATTAACAGGTAGAATTCACAGGCTCTCCACTCTTGTGTTGTCCCACTGAACTCACAGACTGGAAGGATGAGTTGAAGTAAGTTAGAACAGGGTCTTTTCAGGGCAAGTCCCTGAGTTCAGTCCCCAGGGGCCTCATATATATCCTTATGGAAGGCAATTTGTTTCTTCTTCATGGGTCTTGTGGCACTTTCAGCATCCTTTCTCATTTCTTCTTTTCTCCATCCACCCATCCATCCATCCACACTCGGTCACTCTGTTCATCCACCATCCATCATTCTGTCACTCCCTCCGTCACTCCATCTCTCCAACCCATCATTCCTCCATCTCTCCCTTAGATGCCAGATGCAATACTAGGTATTGTGGAACCAACTTTGAGCCAAACAGGCAAAATACCCTGCTGTCAGTATTAGGGAGAAATGGACAATAGCCAAGGTATAATAAGTAAAGTGTGAACTGTGTTACATAGTGATGAGTATTATGAAAAAAATAGTCAAGAGGGTAGAGAGAGGAAGTGTGAAATGTCAGCTCGGATGACCAGTGAGGTCCTCAGTAAGAAGTAGCCCTTGAGTGAAGCAGGAGTGAATCAAATAATTGACTTGCAGAAGAGCTCTGCAGATAGAGTAGCTGCGAGTAAGAAAACCCAGACATGGAAGCACCGGGAAAAAAATAAAGTCGGTGCGGACATAGTGGTATGAGCATCGACAGAGTCGCAGGACCTGTTAGAGCACTTTGGGTTTTGGTCTGAGTGAGGAGACTCCATGAGACGACGTTAAGAATGAGAGGTGCTGCAGCATCTGCTTGAATACGACCCCTTAGATTTCTGAGAGTAGACGGAAGCGGGGCTGGTGCAGACATGGGGACACAGGCAGGACACCACTGGCATGGTGCAGGCGGGAGAGGGGGTGACCTGGACCTCGGCGGTGGTAGCGTGAGGCAGAGGGAATCAGATTGCTTAGGCTAAGGCGTCTGTGTGAGTTTGAGTCCTCTAAGAAGCAGAAGTGGATTCCAACACAGGATGAGACCTGCACGAGGTTGAGGGGAGAACGTGATGGAAATAAGGTGGGGATGCGGCTGTCGGCAGAGGAGGGCCGAGTGGGAACTGCTGCCCACAGTTCTGCGAGGATTTTGACCCGGCCGGCGGCGAGTCCTCAGGCCGAGCTGCCCATCCCATCCTGTGTGCGCCCCGCAGCAGCGGGCAGGAGAAGTCTCTTGGTGGCTGGCAGATCCACGTGAGCGCAGAAAAGTCGAGCCACACGTCCAGCGCTTCGGAGTGAGGAGGGGCTGTAGCAGCTCAGGGACACGGACGAGGCGTGGAAAAAATGGCCACGCGCTTCTTCAGTGCCCACAGGGCGTTTCCAGCACCGCTGTGTGAGGCATCAAGCCCCTTCATCCCTGCCACAACGAAGCAGCATTTACTGTCCATTCCACTTTTTGAAATAGAAAAGCAAAGCACACGAGATTAATAAACAGGATCTCAAAAGGTGGGATCCGGAGCCCATTTTTTTGTCTACCTGACATGCGAAGACCCCTGTGATCCCTCCTTCCTGGGTGCTGTCAAGCAGCGTGTGGGTGGATGTCTTGACTGAAGGCCCAGGATCAAGCCAGACCATCGTCAGAGTGCCGCATCCTGCTGAAAATTCGCTTCCTGCTCACAACGCCCTTCCAGCCCCAGCTGGGATCTCTTAGCCACGGCAGGACACGGCCTATGTCTTATCTCGCCTTCCGCTCTGTTGGCAGGGCTTAAGCCATATTGGTGCTCAATCAATGTGTGTTGAATAAACCATTCAACAATTAAAGGGAGGTTGAGTAAATACATACGAGCTCTGACTCAAGATTCCAGAGTGGTCAACCCGTGTGTTTGCAAGTGTTTGCAAGTTTGAGAAGTGTTTTTTTTCTGAAATCAGTCCTCTGTCTCAAGAATGAGCTAGCAGAAAGGAGAGGTGTCATCCATTCTAACTGCTCCAACTGCAGTGTGGTTGTAACTACTTGTGACTCTGTTTTTCAATGAACTTTCAGAGCGTGATGCATTACCCCGAGGAGTGACACAAAGTGGTAACTGCTGTGTCCTTTCTCATGATAGAAGAGAGACTGACTGGTGGTTCTTCTGATCAGGGGCCAGCTTAGCTCGTCTCTGCAGCTGGCAGCTCAGCCCTGCCTGTGCTGGGATGGTCCCATTCGTGACTGAAAGTTGGCTTCATGTCAGCTGGGGCAGCAGGCAGGGCTCAGCCGTGTGTCCCTCATTACCGAGCAGGCTTGTTGAGTCTGGCAGTTCTCATCACAGTGGTCACAGGGTTCCTGAAACAGCAAGAGAGCAAAACCCAACGTGCAGACACTTCAGTCTCTGTTCGTGTCGCATTGCTAATGTCCCATTGAGCAAAGCAAGTTCCCTGGGTGTGTTAGATTCAAGTTCAGATCCAAAATGAAGATGAGTAAATTCTGCCTTCCAGTGCACGGCTGCCGCGTCCTGTTGGAAAGGGGTGTGTGAATGAGGGCGAGAGAGGTGTGTGGCTGTTTTTCTAACACATTGCACCTGCCTCTCTGCGTCTAGCTGTCCAGCAGCATCTCAGCCAGGCTGCTTTTCATCTTCCTCATGGCATCTCAGCTGAAGTTTCTGGCTTTGCCCCACATCTGCCTCTGGTACTCTTGTTCTATCCAGTTTTCAAATATGTGAATCTCAACTCAGAATGGACTTGGCTTTGTGAAGTCCTAGCTGTTTCTACGTAGACCAGTGCTTGGGCTTTCTTCCATCCATCTGTCCCTTTGTCCATCAGTGCATGCGTCATCCAGCCATCTACCTACATACAACATGCAGACATGCACTTATCACCCATCCATCCCTCTTCATACATACATATATCCGTATGTCCATCCATCACACATATGTAGGTATGTATGTCCATCCATCCATCCATCCATCCATCCATGTATGCTTCCTTATATCTATTCTTATGGCCATTTGTTCCATTTGATTGCTTTCATTTTAAAGGAACAGTGCAGGCAGGAATGAAGGTGACTAGGCGAGTAGGCAGGAAGTACAAGAAGGAAGAAGCATTTTATTTTATTTAGTTGTTCACTTTGGTTGTCCCTCCGCCCCGGGTCTCAAACCTGGGTTCTGGGGATATGTGTGGACTATGTCGGGTGACCTAATCTGCTAGGCCACCAGCGTACTAGGCATTTGATTACTTTTTATCGGTTGTGTGGGCATCTGTGTAAGAGCATGTTTAACAGGGGAGATAATGTCTGTAGTAAAGCTAACCCAAGAGAAGCGATATGGGAACGTCCAGGAGGAGAGGATAATTCTGCCCGTAACCAACTCTCCCCCTGTCTTACACTTTTCCTCTTCTCAACATTCATCTTTGATTTTTTTCCCATCTTTCCTCTAAGCTAAATCCTCTTTGAATATAAAGACCATGTTTGTATAATTTGTGGTTGTATTCTTCTCCCCAGCACAACGTCTGCATAAGGACACATTTTGTGAATTGAATTGAAAGTTACAAAAAAAAGATGACATTTGAACTGGGCTCCAAGCAATAGCAAATAACATTTAATCTATAGTGACTGTGAGAGTAGCTGGGGTTATTCTCATTTTGCAAGTGAGGAAACAGGCCCAGGGGTTAAGTGATTTGCTCCAGATCACACAGATTGTGAAGGGCTGGAGCCGGGCTTCTGGTCCTGGAGCCTGCTTTCCATTTCCTCATGGAAAAGGAAATGACCTAGCAAGAGAGATCCTCAGACTCGTGTTGACTCGCCGTGATTTTCAGTGGATCCTTTTCCCCTTTCTAAATGCTGCTCTGCTCTTCACCCATCCGTCAGCTCCTTCATCCATCAATTGATCCATCCATCAATTCACCCATCCTACCAGCCATGCATTCTTATATCCTTCCATCCAACCATCTAACCATCCATCTAGCAAATGCTTAATGAACTCTTGACTCTTTATTCGCAACACGCAGAAATGCACCTGGGGATGGAACTAGTGGTCCTGAAGTACTGGTTAAATGCGGGCCTCGGCTGCTCATTGGAGGCGGTATCAGCTCAGCCATATTGAGAGCGTGGACTCTGGAGCCAAAGAGTGTTGCCTTCATACCCTCCCTCTGCCTCATACAGCTGGGTGACCTTGTCACGTTATTTAACCTCTGCCCAACTTACTCATCTGTACATGGGGTTTAGGAGGGTGCCTACCTCATGGGATCATCAAGAGGCTCAAATCCATTGATACACACACAAGATACTGCCTGTCCGCTGTGTCCATTGTGGTGTGACTTTATTATCACTAAATAAGTGACGTGTAGTGTGGATGTGACAGACAATCTCACGGCCACCCTAGACTCTACAGTTGAGAGCCTTAGATAACTGCCAGACAGGCACCCAAATCACCAAGGCAAAGTCCAGACAATGAAACTCTCCCATAGTTTGCATTGTTCCCTTGTCCCTGTCATTGCTTCTTGGCTACTTGGGTGAGTGGGGTTCTTGCGACTGCTTTACTTGGCCTCAGGTGAAGAGGGAGGGGACACAGCTCCCACTGTGCATCACTTAATCATCCATGGCACTGAGGCAAACACTGAACGTGTAGGGGTTTCTGTCGTCCGGTCTGCAGGTGCCCCCTGACCCTGCAGGTGCCCACTGACCCTGCAGGCCCCTCACCTCTGCAGACGCACCTGCGCGTGCACCCTGTGGAGTGGGCGGAACGCGTCTCTGGCAAGCCCTGGACAACTCACTCTGTGTCGTAGCTGCTCTGTCAGCACGAGGCCTGGGGTGGGGTGTGCAGAATCAGCTGTGACTTCAGGCTTCCTCTCTGTTTCCTTCCTAGTAGGAGAGCCCTGGATCCCTGAAGTGGGAATTCCCGCACCCCAGCAGGTACCCGAGGCTGGGGAGACGGGGCGTGGAGGTGCGGCCCACGTGGTGTGGTCTGTGAGGGCACCTGGCAGGCGTGCGATCAGTATGCCCAGGGCAGTGATTCTGACCCAACTCCCTGCTTCCCGCAGGTGGATGGGCCCAGATAAAGCACCCGACAGCAGGCACGTTAGTACCTAAGGCCATAGCTCAGGCGAGGAGGCTGCTCTGGGCTCATGTTCCTTTTCTCTCGCAAAAATTCTGGAACACAGGCTCAGATAGCCAAAGAATGTCAGGCTGGGAAGGATGTAAAGCTTCCACGATGAAATGAAAGCCTACCTTGACGAAGGTCCCTTCCCAGGGGACCTCCACCTTTTCCCTCTCTCCCCAGCCACACTGAACTTCATTTTTCTTTTTTTATTGAAGGGATGTTGAATTTTGACATTAACTTGTTTTGAGGTATACATAATAGTATTTTTTACATTTACATATAGCATGGTAGGTTTACCAGTATTGCCCCTTCCCCCACTTCATTTACAGTTAATTCCCTTTATCCCATTTCCCCCACCCCTCCCCAATCACTTCGGTGCCCTTGGCTGTGTGTTTTTGTTACCCAGCCACTCAGTCCAGTCTTTCTCTCTCCCCCCACCGCCCTCCTTCCCTCCCTTCACGTTCAGTGTTGTTTAGTCTATGACATTCATTTCTTTTCTGTCTATACACCTCGTATGAGCACTGCCATACAATACCTGTTTCCTCCTTCTGGCTTATCTCGCTGAACGTAGTTCTCTCCAAGTCCATCCATGTTGTCTGAAATGGCAGGATGTCTCCCATTTGAAGCTGCATAGTAGTCCATCAGGTATACAGGTCACATCTTTATCCACTCATCTGCTGATGGGCATTTAGGTAGAGTCAGCTGCTGCTAGAAAGCATCCTGCACGATTGACCTCTGTGACTTCTGACATGTTATTTCTGCACCCTGGACGTTGGCATCATTGGGGTGAGAATCCACTTCACCATGGCACAAGCAAAATCTAAGCAAGCTCTCTGGGACTCGGAGTACAGGGTCTGTGAGGAGTCTTCCCGCAGGGACGATTCTATTCAGAACAATAATAGGATCCAGCTGGAGGCTGTGCTTCTTGGCCATGGCTCTGCTCCCCAGATATGCTGTTTTTTCCTGGAAGCATCAAGATTTTCCTCTAAGGGTGCAAGATGGTTCCAGCAATTGTAAGCCGCCTGCTTCACAGCCCTAAATGCAGGGGAGATCGAACCTCCCTTTGCTTCAGCCCCAATGCCTGTGCCCTGCTCTCTCATTGAGTCTAATCGGATGGGCTGAAACCCCTGGAATTGTGGGGGACATCACCCTATGTAGAGACCAGAGAAGGATGAGTTCTCCAAAGGAAATGTTCATATTTACTAGAAGGAGGAAGGCTGGGACCTGGACTGGAGGCAGCATATTTTTGCCACAGGTCATTCAGTGATGCTCAGAGCATGATTATCTTCTGAACCTTCTCAGACTGATGGCAAACGAACCGAGGAACATGTACACCTCCCTTGTTCTAGTCCAAGTGATGCCACCAAACTCACTGACTGTGGCCGGAGCACACACTCCTCTGTGGCTGGTGTTGAGCCTTGTGTAGGTCGTGAACACTGGCCAGGTGCAGCCACACCTGCTTCCCCACTAAGAACTTGTCCAGATGGCTGTGGGACCCTGAGGGTAGGACCTCATGTTTGTCTCTTTCATTTCATGTTGGATAATTCAGCCTTTACACCAGCTGGTGGAGTCTTCTGGGAGCCGCCTTCTATTATGCAGCGTATTGCCTACAAGATAAAGTCCCCACTTTGTATATTCCACACAGATTTCTATCAGCCTTTGTTCGAGCCCTTCATAAAAATGTTTACTATTGGGCCAAAGACTGAGACTGCCCTCCCTCCTGGTGAAAGCGGAGAAGACATGGCCAGCTCTGAAAGGGCCACCAGAATCCCTGGTCTTCTGGAAGAAACAGCTCCTAGTTCCTCTCTCTCCCAGCTGGTACTCAGAAAAAAAACCCACCACCTGGGAACCACAGGAAGGAATCAGGGTGCTGGTGTTAACACGTCTCAGGTGTCTAAGCCTGGTTCTCTGGGCTTAAGTCTCGACACAACTGCGCTTCACAGACCTCCTCTCATCTGGAAAGATGGCGGAACTTCCTGTAGGTTTCAGTGACGTCATTGGATGAGCCTGGAACCACTGTCTAGGACGCTGCTGGAGAATAATCGAGCTATAATGGTTCACTTTATTAAATGCTGTGGGGCCCACACACGGCACTATTTCATTTAGTCTTTTGACACAAGTTACAGGTGGACACTTTACTAGACGAGGAAACCAAGTCTGAAAAAGGTGAAGAAAGTTGGATACAGGCAGGTAACTAAGAATTGGTCGTCCAGTTATTCACACCAGGTGTGTCTTCCCTGAGGCTCTGGGTTATATCAGGTTCCTCTCTTAGAAAAAGCAAGGTTCTTTGTAGTATTAGCAGGATGTTTGTGTGACGGAGCAGGGAAGGCATTTACTTATTGGCTGTTTCACTCGTGAAACTCTGAAGTGTGGTTTGGTTAGGGACTGTGTCTGCTTGGCTCATCTTTCTTTGTGCACAGCCGCACCCAGTGCCTGGCACATAGCTGACATTTAATACATGCTTGTTGGAGAAGGGCTCCAGGTCTATGTATCTGCACTGTATCTTTTTTTAATTATTTTATTTTTACACATTGAAGTAAAGTCACATGCAAAGGTTCCCCATTCCCCCCGACACACGCACATCAATGCACCCTGCCCTCCACCACATCACCAGTGTTCTTCCCCACTGTCCAGTGGGCTCCACCACCATTTAGCCCTTCCCACCCTGTTCCCTTTTGGTCACCTCAGTTCTGCTGCAGATTGTGTATGTTTCATCTGTTCCTTTGTTTCGTCTGTTCATCTTCCACCTGTGAGTGAGGTCACCTAGTAGCTATCTTTCTTCTCTTGACTTACTCACATAGTATAATCCTCTCTCCTTCTATCCACGTTGATTCAGATGACAGGGTTTCATCTCTTCTCAGGGCTGCGTAGTATTCCAGTGTGTATATATGAACCACATCTTCATCCATTCACCTGATGTTGGGCACTTAGGTAGTTTCCAGTTCTTATCTACTGTGAATAGGGCTGCAGTAAACATGGGGGCGGGGTGCAGACATCTCTGCAGATGAGTGTTTTTATATCTTTTGCATACCTGCACTTTAAACCATTATTTTTTTTTTTTAGGGTGACTCTCATTGAGATGAGAAAGATGAAGTACAGGATTGAACACCTGTGGTGTTTCATTTAGGACACAGCAAATCAAAACTGTATGTCAAGTTGGCAGGTAGATTGATGATACTAAGGTTTGAAGGAGAGATCAGGGCTAGACATTCAGATTAAATTTTTTTTTATCGTGGTAACTTTAATTTTGCACATTAAAATAAACTTCTATGGATAGGTTCCCCACCTGTGTAGTTTCCCCATTCCTTAGATACGTGTCCACACGCCCTGCCCTCCACCTTGTCACCAAGTCACCAAGTATTCTCCACCTTTGTCCAGTGGGCTCCACACCACTCACCCCCTACCATTCCATTCCCCATTGGTCACCACTTTTGTGTAGAAGGTGAACTTGAGTTAGGGTCTTTTCATTTTGACATGCAGTCATCTCTGTACAGCAGCTCTCAGAGTCCTCAACAGGAGTAAATACTTTCCTCCCAGAGCACTGAGAATTAATTAAGGTTTGTGGCACCCTTTAAAATTCCTTACAATATATAGCCACTTTCGTCTGGCTAAGTGCAAGGCAGCATTACGGGGCCATTACTGGGCCTGGTGCTAATGGGCATTTGTCAGCCTCCTCCCCCTCCACAGTGTGTGAGACCTGTGCATCCTCTAGTAATTGCCAAATAACTCACGGAGTGCTAGGGCTGCTAAATTAATAGATGAAATAATAGAGTGAAAATAGGAACAGGCATGTGGAATAAATAGAGATGTCTTGGCACGGAGGGCTGCCTGCCCTGCCTTTGTCTCGCTTAAATAAAGAGACTGACTCCTGTTAGGATGGCAGGGATGGATTTTTATAGACTTTGGGGTAGTTCAGTGGTTTTTGTGGGAAAACGTGGTGCTCTTGATAGGTGGTCTCTAGTTCTGCCTGAAGTCCTCTGGGATGAGGGGAGTTAGTCTGTTCACACTCTGACATATATTCTTATACTCTGGGTGATACAGATGAATCACCTGGCAAGGAGGTATGTAAGAAGCAACTGGTGAAGCTGACTGGGTTGTGCCTTTCCACCAGGATTAAAAACAAGCAGGAAATTCATAGGAGGCTGGTCTAGTTGATAAAATAAATACACAGCGACAGTTGAAGCCGGGGGACAGGGATGAGGACCAGCTCTTCCTGTCAAGGTCCCTTGCAATTCAATGTGTCTAAACCATTTTCCTTGATGAGCAAGACCTAGAATCCCATTTTGAGTGTTGAACATCCTTTTGTCTGTCCATACAAATTAAAACAAATTTGGAAGAAAGAAACATAGCCCCACACTTGACTTTTTAGAATTCACAGTGAAAAAATTCAAAAGAAACAAAGAAACCCCTAAGGAAAGAGAACGTTCCTCAAATGTACTTGAGATCTGTTCAGAGTCTATGAGACAAGTACAATCCAGATGAAATTGTCCTTAGACAAATTAGTTTTCTAAAAAAATCCTGAGACGTCAGAGACAGGCAGCAAGAAAACACCTGGATGAATGGGCAGACACTCAAGAGGGAATTTTGACTGGAGAGTGGGTCCAGGTGGAGTGGTCTTTTTAGGTGAAACGGACAAGAGTTAGCTTCTTGGTGCTCAGCACCCCCAGGGAAGCTCCTGGTGTGGGGTTCTTTCCAGAAGGATTCTATGGAAGCTTTTATGTTTGCTCAGGTAGCTGGACACCTGACTTCCCAGGTGAGCCTCCTGTGTTGATGAGGGACTGGTCAGAGTGGGGGGCAGGAATCAGAGAATGGTGATCCCTAGAGGAGGGACCATCCGTGCAGCAGACACTTCCAGAGCACTTGGAGTGAGCCCTCTTGAGTCTAAATCTAAGCCCCGTCTCTCCTTGGCAGTGAGATTTTCAGATAAAGAAGTGCACTTTTTGTTTCCCAGTTTTCTCATCTGCACAGTGGGTTAAAATAGCACCTACTGAAGACTTTTTAAAAATGAATGTGGCATTTGATTTTCTGTTTTCAAGAATGTGTCTCGGGTAGCTGAGACATTGCCAGTGATCAGTAAATGGCAGCAGTCATTGCTATGATTATCACAGGCATTACTGACACTGTCCTATAATGGGAATAGAAATAGCAACAACGCAATGATAACAGGGTCAGAACCCCCGTAAGGTCTCAGGGTACAGGCCAAAGGAAGACAGAAGCCATTCAGACAGTGTCCAGGGGTTCAGGATGTGGCAGAATGCTGCTTCCCTTGGGTGTCCAGAATCAGATTTCAGACACTCCAGTTGTGTCATGAAGGACTACTTCCGGTTTTGTTTACCGTAACTCTTACTATTTATCATGGTGTAGAGTTGAACTTGCTCAGGAAGTCTGGCTTTTGTCCTTGGCTACTGCGAGGTGATGGAATATCATGCCTAATAATAGGACTGTCTTTGTTTGCTTTGTTTGATTTAGGGTGGAGGATGGTCACACTTTAGGGTGAAAGGTCAGAAAAACCCAGAATGCGATTTGGGGTGGAGGGGTCTGGGGTCACATCCTGTTGGGGAGAAACTAGAGACATCAGTCGTGAGGGCGGGCAGTCATGTCTGCATAGCGGAACTCCAAAACCAAGCCGAATATCAAGGCTCAGGAAGAGTCCTTGGTTGTTGTACTCCATTGCATTGCCAAGCACGGATGCCAGAAAAGTAATGTGTCCTTATTTCACAAAGAGGAGACCGGGCCACCTTCCCTTTTGGTACTTTTTTTGGACTCTGCGTATGCATCTCTTTCTTAGAAAGACCTGACTCCTTTCCCTGTCTAAGCTGTAACTATGCTTGTAAACCATGTTTCGATGAGTCCTCTGAGTTCTTCTGGTGAATTATCAAAGCAGTTTGGGGAACCCCTGAGACTTAGAGTTGGTGTCAGAAGTAGGAGTGGGTTTAGCGAATATGCCCTCTGATCAGCCTTGCATATTCTGGTCTGTTTAGGCATGTTATTCCCTCATCTTCCCACATTATTAAATACTGCTCAACACAGAACGTTTGAAGACACTGTGATGCCCCATGGATCTGATCCATTAGCTCGTGGTTGGGTATTTGAGTTACTTACATTTTCCTTTATTATAATTGATGCTGCAATGAGCAGCCTTGTCATTGGGCTTCCGTGTGTGTGCAGGATTACTTCCTCGGCATCATTCATCGACTGCAAGTGTTGCATTTCGGAAGCTCCCTGGATGGGGTGGACCAGCCCTGGGGTGGGACTTTCCTGCCAACGCCTGGACTGGTGAGCTTGCTGGAACCCTTGACCACTGGAGGACAAACTGAGAACTCAGAGCTGAGCTAACTCAGGGATCCAGGGACTTGCTCACATTAAGTACAAGTCACCCGGACTATTTCAAGAAAAACAACAACGGCCTTCTGATTCACAGGCTGGACACCTTCACAGGTCTTTCCAGGGGAGTCTGGATGGAGCCTTCTTTCTCAGCAGTTAGCCAGTTCACCTTCTGTTTCTGAATGCTTTGCTTCTGACATCTTCAGATGATTTGCTGTCAGAAACCCAAAGGCGGCCGCCCTGGGGGAACCGAGCCGCGGCCTCTCTCTCGTGGATCTGCCTGTAAATGGGGTCATTGTCCATCAGAGCTCACAGGGCAGCCCGGGACGACAGTGGCTCCTGACCGAAACACCTTTGAGAAGTTTCCTTCATCCTTAGACGGTCTCTGGAAGAGCTCTGCAGTGCTGTCCAGAAAGTGAGCAGAAGGATCGAGGGAGATGGCGGGCAGAGTGCTCTGACGAGCTCTCTTCTGCAGAGGGTTGATGGTCTGAACTTGCTCTTTTGCTCTTGGAGAGAAGGTAAATGGCCATGGGGAGCAGAGGGCTGTGCCAGCTTCATGCCAGACTGTCTCCTACTGCTTTTCCTCTCAACCCTTCATTTCTGAGTGGTGGATTGCCTTTCCAGATCTCTTTTGAATCCAAGTATATAATAGCGGTGTGTTTTAGTGGCCCCCTTGCCCCAGGGAGAAGTCAACCTGGTGCCTTTCATTTCCACAGACGTATCAGTGCTGGAGCTGAGTCATCTAGATTTTTAGAGCCACCATTCTGTCTCGAGAGCTTATGACTCCTCTGAGCCGTCGTAAAGGGGATTTGTGCTCATGGGGTCATTCAGATGGTGCTAAGCCAAGTCTTGTGGGCACAGAGCAGGTTGCTCTTTGTCGAGAGTGCTGGTCACGGTCCTTCCAGATGCCAGGACAAGAGTGTGGTGAGACGCCGTGCTCACCTGAACTGTGGAAGACAGGCACCGGCCTCTGCCTCCATCCACAAAGCGCCCAGATCCAGGGACCTTCCCCTCCCCCTCATCCACGGCACCAGCTTCTGGTTCCCAGTGTACTGTCCGACCCTCAAGAAGGTGCCCGAGAACTCTGGAATCCTGTTCACTTTCCTGGTCCTCACGTGGTGAGTAAGAAGAGTTCCCCGACACCCTCGTGGCTGTCACTTTGCTCCTCACCCTCACCTTCCACTGGCCCAGGCTCCTGAGGTTCCCTGAACAGATCCTAACCCTCTGTTCCTGAGGTTCCCTGAACAGATCCTAACCCTCTGCTGCTTCTGCCCAGCGTGAGATCTTTTGTGGCAGCCGAATACCTCATTCTCACGGATCAATGAGCCTGTTCCTCTATGCCTCTTGTTTAGCTGGGGTTTTTGGTCTTTGAAACTCAAAGGATACAGGCTCTTGAAACTCAGCAAGTCTTTATATTCAAGACTGTACTTCTTGCCTTGAGTTTCAAAGGCCTGTTTTGAACCTCAAAGGCCAAGCTCTGACTCTTTGTCTCTTTGGATCTCTGCTACCAAAAACCCAGCAGTGAAGACAGTGGGCACAGAATGCTCTAGCTTTTGAAGGGGGTTAGCAGGAAATAACTGGAATTCGCCTTCCTTCCCCCAGAAGTAAATATAGTTTGCATCGGCTCCTCCTTCACAAGAATCAATCCCCAATTATTCAGGCAACAAGGGATTCAGAATTCAAGTACAGACTGGCATTTGCGCAGGATTAAGCATCCTTTAGTCTGTGTGAACTATAGTGCTTTCTGAAGTTTGTCCAGGAAAACAGTAAAAATAAGAGTCTCGAGTGACTAGTGTTGAGTTTCCTTACAGAGGAAGCTGAACATTCTAGATACACCACTGTGTTTTCACAATAATCCTATGACGTAGCTGTTAGTACTCTTGCGACCATTTTACAGATGGAAAAGCTGAGACTCAGAGATGGGTCACATGGTTCACTTGTGCTGGAACTGAGGCTCTCACCCAGTCCAGAGCCACATCTCTGAGCCATGTGAAGAGGAGAAGTGGAGAGATGGCCCATATTTGTGGGCAGTAAATGAGGGAGAGGCAAGTTAAAGGAGTCCCATTCTGTGGCTGTGGTTCATGGCTTCTCCCCTGGGAGCGCTCTTCCCTCCATTGTCGAAGGCCTGGCTTCTGTCATTATTCAGGTTTTAGAGCAAAACATGATAAAGGAGCCATCACCCACCACCCCCAAGTATGCCATCACGCGTGCACACAGGCAGGTTTTATGAATCTCATTTTATTTTTAAACTAGCTTCATCTCCCCAGAATTATTTTTTCTTTTATGCATGTTTGTTTGTCTTGACTGTCTGACTCCCCTTACTAGAATATTCTAGATGCTCAGAACATCTGCTGGCTTTTGAGGTGAAGTAGTACTTTGTGATCCTGACCTCTTATTTATCTCTAGCATTTAAGAACAGGGTCTGGCTTTCCAAACACAAACAAAACAAAAAATCTTGCTCCAAAAATATATTTGAATAAATTCGAACGACTGAAGGAACCATCACAAAGGCTCAGAGGAGAAAAGCTCCATCTTGTGTATCTCTAAGCCACCTTTCAGAAACGAGACACCAAGCTTAAAGGCTCATTGCCTTTTAACTTTGACGTCAAAAGCTGCTTAGGCAAGTCAGCCTGGTTTGTTTTGGGGCTGCCTCCTTAAGTGAGGATCAGAAAGAGCCTTTAATGTCAGGCTTCATTTGTTTATCAAAGGCAGATGAGTCTTTGTCCCACATCTCAGCAGGATTTGATAAGAAGGGAACCTCCTCTGCTTGGGACTTCAGAGGAGCCCCCATGTAGCAAAAACTGTGGGCTTTCAGCTCAGAAATAATCCAGCAGAGTGAAAACTCAGCTCAGCCAACCGGGCAGGGAAAGTTCACATTTTTACCTGGTTTCCGAGCCCCTGGGGAAGCTGGGAAAGCCAGCTCCAGCCAGTCCCTGACCACCTGTTCCTTGAGACCCCTGGGAGCAGGCTGTACCCGATGTGGGGGTTTGCCCACCAAATAGTTCATGGACAGCAGGAACGAGGTCACTACGAGGTCAGCGCCTCCAGCCCATTATTCCGTTTTCCCCCTGAACTTGACTGTGAGATGACCTTCCCGTAACTTTTGTTACATCCAAGCACTCCCTGTGCTTCCCACGAGTAATGTTATTTACATGTAATATGACCTGGAGTCCTATGACCTACACATTATACAATATATACACAGCTATGAAATAAACACTTTGTAGCACATGGAGCATCAGCACACACGTGATACATACTAGGTACCACATACACCCGTGTGTAAATGTCCATGAACATTTACTTACTCTGTT
Source organism: Solenodon paradoxus (assembly GCA_004363575.1). Classification (NCBI taxonomy): domain Eukaryota; kingdom Metazoa; phylum Chordata; class Mammalia; order Eulipotyphla; family Solenodontidae; genus Solenodon; species Solenodon paradoxus. The sequence continues at coordinate 63,232 of RJWH01004218.1, read as the reverse complement.
TCTTGTATTTGAATGAAAACAAATTCCATTTTCTCTTGTTTTTAAGTAAGCAGGATAAGTGAAGGAAAGCTGAAACCTGTCCTTCCGACGGTGTATTTTAATATGAGCGATGCTGTGTTTTCCTAAAGACCTCTCTCAAAACACCGACAGCCATGGCTGTGTGTCTGAGACTTCAGAATCCCCCTGGTTGTCCAAATCCGCGGGCCCGCCTGGCACATCTACTGCCTTCCCTGCAGGGCGGCCTCCATGGTCGAAGGAAGCTCAGGCCACTGCAGGTGCTCTCTGGGCGGGCAGCGTGCTGGGCCACAGGAGTCCGATGGGGGAGAAGGAAGCAGGTCCTGAGGAGTCGGAGCAGGAGGCTGTTTCAGGCCACTAGAGCGCCACTGAAAAGACAGAAGGAGAGAGACACATGGCCCCTTAGGAGAACAGCAAGAAGTTCCTTCGGTCTGACAGTTCCTTACAGTCTCCTGGTAAAATGCCGACGCGGAGGTAGAGGGGGCGAGGGAGGAGGTGGGCGGTGAGTGGGGCAGCAGACCCCGGATAACCTGCAGACCCCTGACTTCCCGCACCCGCCTGACGCCGCACACAGCTCGCTGCCAGCCTTCTCCCTTGCGTTGGTATTTATAGGTAATGCCTATTTGGGTGGCAGCAGCCTTTCCTTCTGGAAGAAATCTGTTTTTGCTGCATGAATATATTGGTAAGTTTTGGAGATGGGTGGGAGGAGTGCGAGCCCGTCTAGGTTTTTGTTTTGCTTTGTGGGATATGCACGCTGAAGGGGAGAGATGAATTTCTAAGGCTCATGAAAGAAGATTCGGAAAAGATTGGGCAGCCTAGGAGCAAAAAGGGCTCTTGTGGGGAGGGATTTCCATTAGGGGAATAACAGAGGTGTCTGATGGGAAATTTGATGAAATTTCTGCTCTCTGGGCAGGAGCCGAGGCGGAGACAATGATTGAGCACATGTAGTTTATTTAGGAGGCGCAGGGACACCACCAAGGGAGGGAGGGGATCCAGGGAAGAGAAATTGTGGTTCAGGGTGAGTTCGGAAGCCAGTGACCACTCAGAGCAAAGAGGAAGAATCCTAGCCCCTCCTAGCCCTGTGGGGAAATGCTGGGAAATGGGATTTAAAAAACAAAAAACCTGCATTAGAATAATCCTGCCTAAAGGGCTAGTAGGTGGGGTGTGGAACCCTGACCCTCTTGGTCAGTGGTGAGGGAGGGCCTGTTCACAGGGGACAGTCATTCTCGACGCTACTGACTTGTGACGGTCACGGGCCGGCTCTGACCTGGGGCTGCCTTCCCAGGAAGATGGAAGTTCTGAGGTTGGAAGCTAGAGAGTCAAAAAGTGGGAAGGAGTAAGGGTGGGTGTGCGGCATTCATCTGCCCCTCTCCTTTGGTTTGGGGTGTTGTATCTGCTTCCCCAAGAATCCCATGAAATCGTTGCCACGTGTTGTTAATACATTGGAAAGTTGAATCTGAGTGGAAGCTGTGACCAACTACTGAATGCGGGATTTAAGTGAGATTTCACAGAAAGCTGGTGATGTCCAGGCAGGCCTTTCTCATCTGGGTCATACAATTACGTTGGAGTCATCAGATCTTTTTACACTGCAACGACAAAAACCCAACTTAAATTGACTTAAAACCGAGGAAAAAATGAAATGAATTAGATGTTGGAACTAAAAAGGCTGTGGTGGGGGTGTGGTCTTCAGGTATGGCTTGATCTAGGAACCCAAAGGATCCGCTTTTGTGTTCTCTCTCCATCTCTGATCTTTTTCTTTTGGGGGTGCTGATTCTGTTTTTGCTTTGTATAATAAGATGACTTCCAGAAGCTTCAGGCCTGCATCCTGTGTTCCCATGTGCCCCACTAGCAAGCTGTCTTCCTTTCACAACCAATTGCAATAAATACCGAGACTGAGTCACATTATCTCTGACTGACCATGCTTGGTCATGAGCACATCTCTGAAGCTCTTGCTGAGACTCCTGATTGCTGAAATTGAGTTCACACACCTACAGCCCAAGAGCTGAAGGTGTTCTTACTTCCACCTAAATCCCACAGACTGAGACATAGGCGCTGTTCCCCAAAAACAGTAGGTGCTGTTGTAGGAAAAGGAAGAGCTCACAGGTGCTAGACAGCACAAACAAGCTGTCTATTCACTATGCCCAAGAAGAACCTACAAGATACTTGAACCCCTGGAGGCTGAGGTCTCTTTGCCTCTTTGAGGGATCCCTCTTTGAGGAATCTAGTGCCAAACCAGCCTCTCAGATGACTGTGGGCCTCAGATACCCGATCTAGAGAAACATCCCCTTCCTGAGCCAGGTCTGTGGCTTCTTTTCAAAGCTGCTGATTCCAGCTGATGGATGAGGGTCTCAGGGTTTCTGAGGCACTGGATTTCTATTGACTGCTCTAACCTTGAGCTCCAGGCTTTATTGGCAGTATTTAACACAAATCTGTTTTCCATCCTTGTCAGATCCCACTTCGATATGCGCCACAGGAGGAGAAGTCGAATGCTAAATTGATTTCTTTAATGGGGAGTGCTCTGCAGTGGATAGCAAGCCTTGTGGAGATGCATTAGTCGGATGACGATTGAATCATTTCTCGCTCGCTTTTATGGACTCTCCTCTTGGTCAGAAGGAGGGAACTCTGAGAGCATCATTTGCCTGTATGCTAGTGTTTTCCTTCTCATTCAAAGGGAGACCAATAAGGTTGGGGCTTCCACCTCCAGACTCCAGGTCAGAAGTGGAGCTTCGGTCATCAGACTTTCCAGAGAAAATAGAAATCTAGGAAGTCACATTTTGAGGTCACTGGGGGGATGATTCGTGTCAACGTATTTTTTAGTCCTGTGGGTGAAATATGGGGCTGGACTCTAGCATGCTTCTTTATGGGATGGCAGGGATTGTTTGTACTGTAGTTGGAGATGATTTTTTCTAGAACCTAGTGCCTGTCTACTTCTAGTTGGTAAGGATTCATTGCATTTTTATGTGCCAATATTAATGGTCTTTTTTTGTGGTTTTTGTGGACATGGTTATAATGGGTCAGACACTGCTTTAATCTCACTTGGTCCTTCCAAAGCCTCATGTGATGAGTCCTGTTATTCCTGCTACGCTAACGAGAACGTGAAGACTCTTCCATTGCCCCAGTCCACCCAGCTGCCATTTTGGTGAGTAGCAGGGCCTGTGTTTATACCTTTATTTGACTTCAAGGATTGTTCTTGTAGCCACCACTGTATATTTTCTTCCATCCTACTCTCATCAAAGGCAGATTTGGTCTTACCCCTTGTGGAAAAGACTCAGAGTTACAGTGCTAGTCCTGGAAGGGGACACAGAGTAAGAGAAAATCTGGAAGGATCTGGTAGGATACGAATTGTCTTCGCCACACCCATCCTGTCCTCTCATGAGGGAAGGACCCTCTCTGTTGCCCAGGTGCCTTGATGATATGAAGTGTGTTTTCAAAGTAGAGGAAATCTGGACCTGGTCTGTTGTTTTGTTGGGATAGCATAGATTCTCTGCCTGGAGAAAAATCCAGTGGTGTTTCCATCTTGGAATCCATGATCTGACTTGCCTCTGACCTCCCTGATTTACCTTCACATGGGACACCAAGGCAGGTTAATGCAAGTGCAGGACCCAGAATGACTTACTCTCTCTGAGCCCTGGATTCTTCATCTGTATGATGAACTCAGTAGTAATATTAGCCACATAGAATCGCGTAGAGAATGACATGTAGTCGTGTGTATTAAGGGTTGAAGGGATGTCATTTGCTTTTATTTTGCCAGGTCTCCATTTTTGCATCTCTCAAATGAAGCAGATGCATGAACCATGGCTGAGTCACCTGAAAATGGAAGGGGCGGGTGGGAGGAGCAAGACAGGAAACAACTCTATGGACAAGCTTCAAGGGTCAAAACCAGCTGAGAAAGGGAGCGCAAGTTCAGTCCAGCTGGTAGCACGTGTCGTGAGGAGCTGGGTACAGACAAGAAGTGGTAATTGAGGTTGGCTATTGGCACTTGGGAAGCCCAACGAAAAATGATGGGGTGACATCAAACTAGCAGAATGTGGTGGACCTGTCATCGAGTATTAGGGACTGAACCACACACTGTTCAGAGGCCGAGCTCTCTAGACTGTGTCTATACAAGGGTGACGTGCCATTTGCTATTGTGTGCAATCCAGAGACACGACGTGACCATTTTCTAGACCCATGCCTTCCTTGGATCAGGAAGATGGGAGGGCTTGTCTCTGTTCCCTGATGTCTAGGTGTCAGCTGGAAAGATTCAAAGGCCAGGAGGGTGACAGAAGATTAGACTCAGGAGTCATCTGAAGGCTCCTCTGCTCATAGGTTGAATGGTGCTGATCACAGCTAGGACCTCAGCGGGGCGTCAGGCAGAACACCCACGGGTGGTATCTCCTGCTGTTTTCTCCATGTCCCAACTAGCATGGTGTGGAAATCAAAACGATGTCCCATGAGAACAAGGCAGAAATGCCTGGCATTTTTAATACTGAGCCTCAAAGTTATATCATTCCATTCACTCTAGAGGACATAAGTTCCACCTCTCAGGGTGACATTGTTGGAAAAACATGTGGTGGGAGATACGGTTCCATCCCTCTTTGGGAAGTCCAGTCTGCCGTAAGAGATGGCTGGCTTTCCACATTATTAGAGTGTGAATGTTAATCGCACAGGCTCTGGAGCCAGACTCTGTGACTTCACATCCTGAGTCCATTGCTTACTGTGTGATGATGTAGCTCTGTGCCTCAAGTTTCTCATCTGTGAAATGGAATGATTCCATGCTATCTATCTTGCTGGCTCATTGTGAAGATAAATGAACTCAGAACCTGGGAAGTACTTGGAACAGCCTGGCACATGATGAACATCAAGTAGAGGACTGATGCCTGGAATTGTTATTATCACTAAGACATTTGCAAGGCAGAGACTCCGGTACTGGGGTCCAGCCAGGAACAGTCAGAGACTCAAACCAAGAGACAAGGTGCAGATCAGCTTGTAAGAAACCTGGGTGGCGACATCAGGTTGATATTGAAGTTCATCAATTACTGCTCTTTGGGTCAGAAGGGATCCCAGAGATGGGGCCTCCATGTTAGGAGCAGGCAGGCGGTGGGGGCTGGTGGTCCCTGCAGGGTCAGCTGGCCCACAGGAAGAAGAGTGGGCCCAATTCTGTCACATCTAATAAAGATCTGACCTGCTACACTTCCTGCTGTCTTTCTCAGTGTCAGCCCCTCCGTGTCTCATCCTCACCTTCCTTGTCAGAGAAAAGGCCTGGAATGAAGCCATGTTAAATCAATAGTGAGTGACAGAGGAAGAAACCTAGAACATTCTGACCAGCCTGTCCACATCTGGGTTGGGAACGGAGCAGAAAAGCACTCACTCCAGTCTCCTCCTCTGACTTGTTGGGCCCGTTGGTGGAAGGCAGAGATTTTTGGTTGCAGACGACATAAACCCAGTTCATACCAGCTTAAATGAGAAAGGAAATACATTTTTCCCACTGAACCAAAAAGTCCAGGAGGAGAGAGTCTCCATTGTGTCCACAGATGCAAATGATGCTGTTTGGAATTCTGTCTCTCTTTCTTCAAACTTCTTTGCATTTTTATTTATGTAAGTGTGGGCGCTGTTCCCAATAGGGGACAGTTCATTCATTCATTCTTCTATCAAATCCTTAATAGAGGCGTATTACATACGAGACTTGTTATAGGCACTGGGGATGACCTGTGAATAACACAGCAGGTCCTCGACCTCATGGAATGTATTTCCAGAGGGGAAGCTAGGATAAATAAGTATATGAGTGAAAATGTATGTGCAGTTTTATGCACACTGTGTTAATCGTCTGAGGGACTAGAAAGTTGGGTATGTGGATACAGAGGAAGAGTAAAGCAGGGACACTCTCTGATCTGGTGACATGTGAGAGGACACACATGACCTGAGATGGAACCGTTGTTTGCTGATGAGGGGAAGAGTGTCCCAGGCAGAAGGAACCGCACCTGCAAAACCTGTGAGGCAGGGATGATCTCTGTGTTTGAGTAACTAAAAGGAGGCTGATATGCCTGGGACCTGGGACTTAGGGAGCAAAGAGAAGACTCGTGTGAGAATAAGTGAGAGAGGCAGATGGGACTGTGGATGGGACGGAGGCCATGATGCGGAATTTAGATTTTGTTTTTTAAGTGTAATGAGAAACCACTGGTACTTTTTAAGTTGGAACAAACTGTGGTCTTATTTGCCTCTTGAAAAGGTCAGTCTTTCAGACACAGGGGATGTGGTGGACATTCTTGATCAAGGCTGACATCCTTCCGAATTAGCAGCCCCACCAGACCAGGGAGGGTCTCACTGGCCAGTCTCAAGTCACATGCAAAGTTATGGACCAATCACCGTGGCCAAGGCGATGGAGATTTGGGGCTGACTCGGCTGAGGTTCCACACCCACTTCTAGAGCCTGGGGATGGGGTCAGGCCCCGTCCTGGAAAATGAAAGAGTAATGAATTAATTCCTTAAATGAAAATTGTGGACGCGCTTATAAACGAGGTGGTGGATGTCGGACAGGCAAAGTGATAGAAGTCCACTGGGCCCCTTCCTGACATTCCCACAGTGTGGACAGTTCAGTGATGGACACAGAAATCCCTTCCTGCACCTCTTCTCCCCCTCAGTCATCAGAACAGCCGCCAGGGAATGGCTTGGATGATGAAACATTTCTTCCAAGTGTTAAACCAGGCCAACGACCTGCTCTGTGGTTCTAGTCTCCTTCTGAAGCCTGTCCGATGAGCTCAAGCAGCAGTCCGTTAACCGTTCAGAAGAGAGTAGCAGCCTCTTCCTCAAGGGTTTTTTTTTTTTTCCCCTAAGCTAAACCTCCTTCCTTTCTCTCCCCAGATCACGGTTCCTCTGCCATTCTGCAAACTTCCTTGGAGTGCTTTAGACTTCATCAGATTTGCAAGTGCTCTGTTGTGTTAATGGGGGTTGACTCCTAGTTTAACGGGAGCAATTTCTTCTTTTAAGACTGATTCAGGCTGAAATAAAATAGTACAGATAGTATGCAAATGGCGTTCTTCCAGCTCTAGACAGAGAAGTCACTAGTCAATAAATCACTGATGCTGGGGGAGGCAAAATCAACCAAAGAGAGCTGAAAAAAAGCCAGAATGGGCTGTTTCTTGGGACAAACTCATCCTGGGTACCTTTGGGTTTCCTGTCATATCGTGATGTCCTGTAGTTGGTGGATATTTTATTTACAGGACAGTTGGTAGGGATATTCCTTCTAAATGCTCTGCATCATGTCGAGGATGGGTTTCATTATGAGTCAGAGTTGGGCACTTATTCAGTAAGCGTCTCCTGAGCACCTACTGCATTCCAGGTCTGGCCTCCAGTGATGTAGAGACGAACAAACAAGTCCCGACTCAGCCGGGTTGGGGACAATGAGAAAGTCTGTAATGGCGAGCAGTGGGAGCATGGTATAGTAAGAGTGCAGGCGAGCCAAGATTCTTCTAGCAGGTGCCTGAGATCACGGAGCTGATGGGTGAGGTAGGGTGTGTGTGTGCATGTGCGTGCATGCGTGCGTGTGTGTGTACATGTTCTGGGAAGTGGGGACAGCGCGTGCAAAGAAAGGCACCAGGGCCAGAGAGCATAGGCTGGTGCGAGTTAGCTCTGACGCAGAGGACGGATTCCTGGGACGTGGCCGGATGTTATGCTGGGTGGATAGACAAGAATCAGAAAGTGCGGGTCTGGGGACGGCAGGTGAGGGCAGTGGGGAATGACTGAGGGTTTCAGTCCTGCACAGTGACATGGCAGAGTTGTTTTAGGGAGATCAGTCTGGTGCATGTGTGGAGGGTGGACCGAGTCCAGGGCGGTCAGAGGAGCAGGGTAGGAGCTTGGTGGACAGCTGGGACCAGGGAAGGATGCAGACCCGCGCTGGGACAGTGGCTCTTTTGTTCAGGCTGCCATGAGGAACACCGTAGACGGAGTGTTTGGACAACAGACGTGTTTCTCACGGTCCTGGAGACGGGGGTCCCAGCTCAAGGTGCCGGCAGGTCCGGCGTGTGCAAAGAGCCCTTCTGTCCGGTTTTCAGATGAGTGTCTCCTGGCCGTATCCTCACATGGCAGAGAGCGGGAGAGAGAGAGAGAAAGAAATGATCTGTCGTGTGTCTCTTCTTCTAAGGGCACACATCCCATTCATGAGGACTCCACTCTCAGGACTTAGTCACCTGCCAAAAGCACCGTCTCTCAGCAGCTCACATGGGGAATTAGTTCCATCTGTCATTTAGGGAGGACATAAGCATTCAGTCTAAACAGTGGCCAAGGGCACAGAAGGACGAGGAAGGAAGGGGGTCGAAGGAATGAGGTCCTGTCGCTAGCCTTGACTTGTTTTAGGAAGACGGCATTTGAGCTCATCCGACAGACTTCAGAAGGGAGGCGAGGACTGCAGTGGCTGTTGGCCTGGTTTAACGCTTGGAAGAAGTGTTTCATCGTTCGAGTCATCTCCTGGTGTCTGTTCTGACGACTGAGGGGCAGCAGAGGCGAGTTGCAGGCAGGGATTCGTGTACCTCCCTGAAGGCCCCTCATCCATCCTACATCACCAGAAGCCTCAGCATTCCCCTGGGAATTCTCGTGGCTTGTAAACTGTCCTGTTGCGTATGTCATCTCCCTGGAAACGCAGCTGAATGCTGTGACCGTGTTCGAACTGATCTGTCTTGGGCGACCCCACCGCATCACTCAGAAAGAAGACGCCGGGTTCTCCGAGTCTGCACATCCTCTTTTCAAACAGCCCTTGGCTCTCCTGAGTATTGGCTCCAGGCTGTGGACTGGGCAGCGTGGTTTGAGTCTTGAGTGGCCCTCGCCCAGCTGTGTGAGCACCAGCAAATGATCTGATCCCTCTGTGCTCCCGTCTCTTCCCAGGACTGTCCTGAGGGCTGAATCCAATGGGGAGCAGTCTGGGGGATGCCTGGGGGGCTCTGGGGGGGACTCCCTGAATTAGGCTTCTCCCTCCTCCTCTTCCTCTTCTCTGCCGGGGTGAGAACTGCATTATGTTCCTGTGAGGCTGCCTTGTCTTCAGAATAAGGTTTTGGGTCTTTCTGCTGAAGTTTTTGCTCCTGTTTTTTCCTTTCGTTTTTTTTCCTTTCTCATTTGCGCAGATGAGAATGCTCGTTCTGTGTGACAGCTGATGTTCTGAAAATGACAAGGTGCTTCACTGGGGACAGCATGTGCCCGGGGACTTTTATCTGTGTGTGCACAGAGTTCGTCAACGTCAGTCTGCGAAGGGAGACCTGGCAGCATGTCACCGCGTGCCCGGGACGCCGGCAGCTGCCGCCCACAGAAGGAAGGGGATGTCCACCCAGGCCTCTGCCGCCTGGAGGCCCCCGATCCTTCTGCCGTCTCTCTCGTCATCCTCCTGTCCCTAGATTTTGTTTAGCTCATTTCAAACTAAAAACCTCTTGACTCATCATCTGACTACAATCTCGCCTCCTGGAATTCACTTTACTTGCTCCAAGTCGATAATTACATTAGCGGGACCAGCAGGACTCAGTCGTTGGTGTTTATTTTAGGTGTCAGGTGCGGTTCTATGCGCCGTGCGTGTGGCAGCTCAGACACCACTCTTCCCATCAGTCTTTGTCACACCCGGGGGATTGTCCCTCTCCGCACAGAACGGGTGACCCCTTTATCCTGGAAAGAGATTTCCCAGACCTCCCTGTGTGCCCATCATGGTTTTACAAGAGGGTGTTACTTTGGATGATTTCGAGACTTCTGCCATATTGTTCATTATCTAGGCTGTATTTGCTCCAAAGCCTTCTGTAAATTAACTCCCTTTTGTGAAAACTTCTATCAATGAAAATGAAAGAAACGTCTCTCCTGCAGATGCACGTCATTTGTCACCAATTGGAGCTAAGCATGAGCACACCACCAACAAAACAGAAGGTTACCGACTCCTCGCCGAGGAGTGTGGGCAGAGCTCTCTGACTGAGACTTGCCTCCTTTGTGCAAAGGACGCAGATCAGAGTTAAGAGAGATGTTGAGATTGAGTAAGACTTTGTCCTGGACGCAGGCGCAGGCCTGAACAGAGTTGACAGGAGTCGGACTTGCTCACACAGTGCAGCGCTCTTGAATGCTGCACCCTCCGCCTTCCGCGCTCAGCACTCACCTACGAAAAGCTGGCCTGTATGTTGAAAGGAAGGAGCAACCTGATTCATCTTTCTCCATCCCTTTCCTCTCCCCACGTGGTTTCTCCCTCCACCTCCTCCAGTCTCACCGTTCTCTGTTAACCTTTTACTCCGTCCCTCTGTCTGCCTTTGCATGTTCCCTGTGACTGGAGTCCTTCCGATTGCAGCTGGGACACCATCGGACGTTTCCTTCAGATGTTGCCCCAACTTTGCCTTCTCCCTCAGGTCTTTCCCAGTTAGAGTAGGTCAGTCCCTCCTCCATTTCCAGTTTAAATGTTCCCCTCCATCTCAATTGCCGCTGTCTGCTGGAAGTTTCTGAGGGAGGCACTGTTCGTGGCCTAACCCAGCAGGCATTCCCAGCCTTCTTCCTCGATTATCAGCTGAAAAACTCAACATGCCCTTGATCTGCCTCCCCGAACCCTGTGGAAGAGGGTCTGTGACCCTGTGTGTCCTGAGATGCTAGGACAAGTCTATTGAGTGACTTCAAAAAAGGTGTTGCTTCTTGATAGTGACCGTGAGCATGGGAGAAGACTCCACTGGAATCTCCCCTTCTTCCTAACTAAAGACAGACATCGCTCTTCTCCCGGGGCAGCCTTGTGTCCACCAAACAGCACGGCCAAGGTCACTCAGCATCCTAGGGAAGGGGAGTAGAGTCACCTGTTGCTAGGAGATACGGAGCTGCCAGACCAACCCCCAGACTGTCACACTTACTCAAAACATGAAGAACATCCTTTGGTTTTAGCCACTATTAACTAGTTTGCATCCATGCAGTTGAAAGAGAGCTTAACACTTTCTTTATGAGTCTCCATCCCTTCCTGGATTTTGAGGAATTCGAAGGTATGATTTTATCTTTATAATTTCTTCATTCACTTAGGATTTGATACACAGTAATAGTAATAATTATTATTATTTTCTCATTTAATTATTTAATGATAAAATGATAAAATTAGTAGTAACAGTAACAGCAGCAGTATCAACAAAAACAACTGATATTTATTCAAACTACGTGCCTGTTGAGCTCCAGAGCCTGTATCTTTTACTACTTCGGTATCATTCTGGTCATTGATCAAAGTGGAATGAATGAATATGAATGAATAACTTATCAGCAGGAAGATTTGCAGAAATTGGTTTCTATGCCAATTTTACTTCACAACTTTATTAGAATTTATATGAGGATTTTAAAAATGAGGCTGTCATTTGTTTTGTTTTGTTTTTCCTTCATCCTAACATATGAAAATCTCCATTCTTGAGCTTTCAAGAGGGTATTCAAGTAGGGTGGATGTAGAGTCTCTTGTGTGCCCGTGTGTTGGATATATGGACTGATGTCACACAACAGACGAGGCTGTAGCTGGTACCAGAGGAAGGACAGACGTACAGACACCGAATATTATAATGCTGTCCTATGAGACTCCGGATTCCAGGCTCTTTCTACTCTATCGCCTAAGTGACACCTGTTCAAGAGCCATTGTGATACCCAGCGTTGATTGGTCTGTTTAGTCTGCAAAGGAACAGACTAAACAAAAACTAACCATTGGCAAACAGAACTGAGGTTACCAGTGGGGAAAGGGGTGGGGTCCCCGGGACCCTGAGGAAGAACACTTGGTGACTTGGTGGAGGGCAGGGTGTGTTGACATATATCTGAGGAATGGGGAACCTGCACATATGGGAGCCTGCACATATGGGTTTATATTCGTTTGTAAAGAAAAGTTATCCCCAGAAATATTTTTTTTTTTAATGGGAGAAATCGGTCCCCTCTTCTGAGAACTCAGGACAGGGATCCATGGTGCCTTCCTGGTGTGAATGGATTGGGCGTGTGCCTTTGTGTGTGAAGGGACACTTCCCTGAGCTTTCATGCATTGCATCCTCCAGAGCTAGTGGTTACTTTCCATTCTCTGTGCAGGTTCCCAGCGAAGATACCCGAGACAAAACTCATCCCCGGTCCTCAACACGTGTACCCATTGATGCCCCAGGACCTTCGCTTTGTAGCTGTGGCTCCCTGGGGTCTGCGCACCCTGTAAAGTTGTCAGAGATCAGCTCTCAGCAACTGCAGCAACTTAACCAGCCTCGTGGGAGCTGGCAGTGCTGTCTGGTCTCCCGCACCCAGCTCCAGGGAGCAGTAGGAGACATTCAACAAAGCTTTCATTTCCACTCCCATCGCCGCTCCCACACAGAAGCGTGGTTTCAGCACCAGCTCGTAAACCAGGCAGCAGTGTCCTCTCTCTGCCCCTGCTTCACTGTTCCTCTTGCAAAACTCCCCCAAAATGGCACAACAGAGCCTTAGAGTTTTGGGGAATTGGAAAAGAAAGGAGCTTAATTGACAAGGATCTGTGGAAATTCAGAAACACAAATGTATTAACATTGTTTTATCTTACCATTTTATCTTATCACATGTCTATGGCTACTACCAGCTGGACCTGTTGCTGCATCTCTATCTATACCCAGGTCCACAGCATGTCTCTGTAGAGATACAGGTTTTTATCTGTTTTTTAATCTGTTTTTTCTCCATTCCCATTCCTTTTCTTCTCTCTTGTCTCCTAGTCCTGCTCCGACCAAGTAGATACTTGGCTCAGTACTCACTACTCTGGGGGAGGGATCTGGCACAAAGAAAACTCATTATGACCTGTCCTGTACTTTTGTCCTGGCTTTGTGTTCAATATCTGAAGCCCTAGACAGGGCAAGGATTCTGAATGCAGAGTATCATCAAGGAGGAAATGTAGGGCCCTCCTCACCACCCTAGGAAAGTAGTTCACTTCCTTTAACCCACTCAGTTGAAGAGGGAGACATCTGTGGGTGCCAGATAGCAGCGATCTGGTTACATCTCCTGGACACTTTCAGGGGAGACCATAAGATTCCACAGGAAAATGTGAAAGTGTTGTTTCTAGGCAATTTGGGTCCTAGGCAGCTTTACAAAAATTGCCAAAGCTAAACATGATGCAGAAACAGGAGAGAGCCTTTAAAGCAACCGAGCCATGCTGAAAGAGCTATGATGCTGGACAGGTCGCTGAGTCATGAGCATCTCATCCTCAAACTCTTAGCACCATGGCCTTTGAACCGCAAGGTCAGGAGAAGACCTCAGGAATTATAGGGATTTCCTAACTCCACTGTACTCTAGATAATAGAAACTTAAGGTTGGAACTGAAGCTGCTTTATAAAAAGATGAGGATGATGGGTGGATGGAGGGAGGATGTATGGATGATGGATGGATGGGTAGATGGATGATGGGTGGATGGAGGGAGGATGTGTGGATAATGGATGGATGGGTGGTTGGATGGATAGATAGAGGGTGGATGAATGGATGATGGGTAGATGGATGATGGGTGGATGGATGGATAGATGGATGATGAGTGGTTGGATGAATAGATGGATAGACAGACATGTGTATGTATATAGTTGTAGATATCCATGTCTGAATGCTGTAACCGAGTCCTCATTTTATCATTACCTGTCAGGATATGGATATAAACATGAATATGGTTATATTAAGTCTCCTTAACTTGGCACAGTCCTTTTTCAAGGCATTCTTATAGATCCAAATAGCTACTGACATTTCTTAATTGTTAAAAGCACTTGAAAGGACTGAGCATTCTTGCTGACCTCCTCATCTCATCTTTCTCCCTTACTCCTGCTGCTCTATGTTCTCATTTCTATCCCGCCATCCCACTCTGTCCAGCACCTCCGGCAAACTTGACTCTCTCTCAGCTTACACACAAGTCACTTATGTCCACAGCTCCCTCCATTCCCCACCCATTACATAAGACAGGTCCACACACATTTTGCCTGAATACTTTTTCTATAGCTTTCAAATATAGATTGAGAGGTGCTTTTTATATTTTTAAAAAGATTCCTTTAAGCACACCCTTCCCACCTGGCCATAATTTTAGCACTTAAATAGTTCTCAGAACACAATAATGCTTAATAAATAGCTGGTGAATGAAAAAATGAACAATGAACATTGAGATAAATCAATAAATAGATACACACATAAACAAGAGAACGGGGAGATGAGTGAGTGAAAGGATGTTTGGGTGGACAGATGAAATGAGTGAGTGAGTGAGTGAGTGAGCCAGCCAGTGATGTCAGGAATTTCCGGCCTCTCACACCTTTAGTGATCCTGATACTTCAAACACACTCACCGCTGTTCAGATCCCTTGAATCCCGTCTGCCAGTTCAGCATCTACATGTCCTCCTTCATCTCAGTGTCAAGGAGTTGAAATCACAGGTGGAGGCATTTGCTTTTTAAAATCAAATCTTACTTTAAGTTGCTGGAGGTCAGAGCAGTAAACCAGAGGCATAAATCACCCCTTTATTTTTATAGATTAGCACTTGGCCATCTGAATAGGTAGTTTCGCTGACTTGTGGGGAGCAGTTGCCTGGCTTCACAGCTCCCCAAGGGTAACAAAGTCATTCATTCATTCATTCATTTGTTCCCATCTTCATTTATCTCTTCAGTCTTGCACTAAAGTTGGGCCATTCAGAGAAACACTTTTGGAACTTTAATACAAATGAATTCTTATTCTACTTGGCCACTTCCTAGCTGTGCTTCTTATCTCTGGGAGAGTTGTGTACCTTCTCTGAGCCCCAGCTTGCTCCTGTATAAAGCGTGGTCACTGTATTTGCCTCTCGGGGTGGTTCTGAGTATCAAATGAGTTAATAAATGCAAGGCATATTGCACATTGCCTAGTACAGAGGGACTGCTCAGTAAATGTTAGCTCTTATCATAAACTCCCTAATTTATTAATTCCTCCTGTCATCAAACATTTATTGAACTCCTATTGACTAGCTGAGTAAAATATGCTTCCTACCTTTGAAGACCTTACAGTCAGCTGAGGTTGGCAGATACCCAGGTCAATAATTAGAAACTCTGACCGACTGAATAGTGAAGAGACGCAGGGAGCCCAGCCTCCGTGTGGGGGGCTGGATGCCATGGGTGGGGATAAGTAAAGAACTCTGTCCAAATAATTGTGTCGGGAAGGCAGCATTGGGATTATCAAGTGATTTTAAGCTGGGAAAGGATATGATTTCAATTTGACTCCTGTCTGTGGCTTACGGCATCCTGAAGGATAGCATGAAATAAAGACAAATGGGATTGCAGAAAAGTAGGCGGTAGATGCAAGTATTGTACAAGCCAGGTGTGAAATGAGGAGGGACTGCATTAAGGGAAAGGGTGCAGAGGAAAGGATGTTTTGGGGGCTTTCTCTTATCTTGCTTCTCAAAGTGTGGTCCTTCGTTCAGCAGCAGCAACATCTGGGGGCTTGTTGGAAATGCCAATCATAGACTCCATCCTGGGGTCCCAGAAGCCACATGGCAGCAAGATGATCGGGTGATGTGTAGGTGCGCAGTCTTGGGAAGGACTACCGGTACATTCAGTAGGGTTTGGTGACCCCTGGCTGTGGTGGGGTGAAAGGAAAATACAGATGAGGAATTCAGGAGTTCACAAAATTAAACACGTCGCCTGATTTTGCGTCTTGAGAAATGGGAAAAAATTCTATTCCACGTTCATAGTTGCCCCGGGACGGCGATGGAGAATGAGAGTTGTAACAGGCAGACCCAGGGTTTCTCCTGGAGTTCCTGGGGGTGAGGGCGCCAGGCGCTCACTTACACATGCTGTGTGTCGGGGGAGGTTCCTTTCTTTATAACCGCAGCCAGAGCTAAGCGTTTATGGCTGAGTCATAAATCCCCAGAACATGGATTTCTTCCTGGAAGTGCTGACTCAACCTAACTTGAGAGGTGCAAATATCAAAGTTGTGGCGACTGTAAAGGTCTTTTCAAATCGAGTTGACATTGCAGTATGTTTCCTGGAGATAAGGCGAGGATTTATGCTCATAAATAGAATTGCGTGACCTCAGAAGCATCACTGCCCATTTGGGGTGTTGAGAATTGGGGGTCTTTTTTCCTTGATGCTGACAGAGGACTTCCTTCCCTTTCTGTGGGAGGCAGTCTCACGTTTGAGCTTTTCATCCGCCTGTGTACGCTGAGCTGAAGAAGCAATGCGGAGGGTCCCCTGGATAAGTTCCCCTCTGCTTAGTGCTTTTCAAGCTAATTCAATTTTTTACATTTTTTTTTTTTCAACTTCTGCTCTGTACAGGCACTTAACCTATGTACGCAGAATGTGAAACGAAGCAGATAGTCAGATGTCAACGAACTCACCATCAAGCCTGGAAGGTAGACTTTCCAGTATTCACTCATTCAGCAAACATTTTGGTTATTTATTAGGGGCCAGGTACTAATTCTGGGGGTGCTGAGTTAGAACAGTACACGTGAGAAACGGATAAATATGCAGCTAAATATAAGACAATGGAAGAAATGCTGAAAGAGGAATAGTGCAAAAAAAAAAAAAAGAAACCAACCAAAAAACAACTTTATTTCTAAGAAAATCGGGAAATGCTGACAGAAGATACCAGAACTGAGCATTAATAACTAGTTGTTTACTAAGCAGATGCACAGAGGTGTGAATATACAAGACATGTTAAGTGTCAGTGTGACTGGGCTCTGGGAAGCGTGGTTAGGGATGGTTCCCAAGGATGGCAACATCAAGTGGATTGCTAATGAACTGCCAAGAAGATGCCATTTCGAGCATTAGAGGAACATGAGACGATGCCTGTCTGAAGAGAAGTTGGCAGCGGCGTGGAAGACCACAGACGTGGGTGCGGTGGAGGGATGGCCAGCTGTCGCGGAGGGCATGGAGAGATCTGCGGCCGTGTCCAGTAGATTTCCGGAGCCTGCTGAGTGAATGGCGATGGGACCCCAGACAGAGACGGAGGTGAGTCACCGATGTCCGAGGTGCAGACTTGTCCCTTACTTCTCCAGATTGGAGAGACGAAGGTTGATCTTGATGTTCCAGCCATTTCCATTTCCATCGTTTCTGAAAGGCATCATCAAGTGCAGCCGGTAAAGACAGCTGAAGGCTCATGAGTGACCCCAGGCTTCAGGCCTGCCATCTCTGGGCGCCTCGGCGCACAGGGAGAGAAGTCGAAGGGACAGAGCGGAGAAGGACCTGGCAGCGCCCTGATCCCCGCAGTCAATATTTACATTCCTCCAAGTGCTTGACAAGGGTCGTTCCCTCGGCACGCCAGCCGCTTGAAGCCTGCTTAGCGCACATGCTCTGCATTGCAAAGTACGTATTTTTAATATTGATCTCTCCAAATCCAACAGCCTCATTGATTTTCACAGGACCTGGAAGAGAGACTGTGATAAACCAAAGACGCTTACAGCTTCATCAGCCCGAAGGACATGACTTATTTTCCTCTTCCTTGAACTTTGCTTGGCTTCCCGAGAAGATAACTTATTTTTATTTCTCTCTTTCTTTCTTTATTTTGTATCAGCCTGTATTAAAGTTCTATAAATAACCTTGGAGACACACGAAACAGATTCATTTAATTTTCCTTTAGTTATCCTAACTTGGAACAGATGTGTGTTTGTGATAGAAGAGGGGGAGGAGGAGAATGAATCATAGGTGTGGGGAGAGAGAGGAGAAACCTCCTGGCATCTGTGCTCGAACATTTGACTGATTTTAGGAGGTCGGTAAACAGAGCAGGCTGAGCCTGGCTGGGTCTGCTTGGATCTAATGACATCTGCCACAGCTGTGTCCCTTGGAGGCCCAGATACCACATCATGGGACAGGGAGCGGGGTC
This sequence comes from Solenodon paradoxus, assembly GCA_004363575.1. Taxonomy (NCBI): domain Eukaryota; kingdom Metazoa; phylum Chordata; class Mammalia; order Eulipotyphla; family Solenodontidae; genus Solenodon; species Solenodon paradoxus. Next base: position 45,472 of record RJWH01004218.1, on the reverse strand, counting down.
AGATTGATGAGAGAGATGGTGTCTGTCATCTGCTGACGGTGGTGTTACCCCATCGCTTAGGTCTTTCACGACCCCCAGGCTGTGTTACATGTTTGACAGATAGGGAGGTGGCGGTGGGAGACTGCAGCTCACAAAGGGCTTTGGCTTTCACTGGGGATCAGTTGGTGGACCAGCAAACTTGCCTGAGCATCTGTTGTTTGGTGAGCCCTGGAGCTGCGTGAGGCCTCTCTCAGTCCTCATGAGCAAGCCACGTCCCCCTGAGGTGGGCAGGTGTTCTTCGCCCAGCCCATGAGAAGTTGCTGAGTGTCGCATCTCACGCCTGAGGGGACTGGAGCATGAGGACCATAAGTCTGATAAGGGATAAGGACAGTCCCTGGTGGTCCATTGTAGGAGGGAGCAGCAGACTATCTTGTGAGTGACCAATGGGCTTGTTTTGACACAAGACAATGTGAATGCCAAGAAGATATGATATGGCCATAAAGTGTCGGGAGTCACAGCACAGAAGGTGCCGAGGTGATAGGGGAGGTGTAAAGGGCAAATCCTTAGCAGAAGTGGCCTCTCAAGAGCCAAAAAGGCGTCAATCCAACCACATGGTCATGGAAGACAGAATGGACCCCCGTTTTGAAAGGATTAAAGAGAGAAAGTGGACACACAAGTGCCTTTGGCCAACGTGGTGGGGCTGTGGGGTGCTCAGTGCCCATCAGAGGCTGAGGCTGATGGCCTCATCCTGCCCTGTCAAGATTTCATTGGGGGGGGTTTGGAGCAGAGCACCCCAAACCCTAATGTGCCCTCAGTCACTGGATTGTTGTTCGCTGCAGGTGCTGGTTCAGTAAGTCTGATGTGGGCCCGAGAGTCTGCGTATTTTAAAGGTGAGTAGGCAGGCAGGCAGACGAGAGAGGAGGAAGCAGCATTTATTGACTGTATTTAATTGCTCATCTTGGTTGTTCGCACTGGCCGTGAGACGTGAACCCGGGTCCTTGTGATGTGTGTGTGTTGGCCAGAGGCGGTGGACTTCTCTGCTAGGCCACCAGGGTGCAGCGAGCGTCCACATTTCTCACAAGCTCCCTGGTGGTCCGTGGCCCACACTTTGAGAAGCCGGGGAGCAGCGGAGCCTTGTCCACGTGGATACAGATGGGACGTAGCCTGTCATCTACAGGTGGACATATATCACCTAGGAAATAACCATCAGGGTGTTTCAATAAGACAGCGTGTCTCTACCCGCCGTATGTTATCTGAGTCTTTGAAAAGTGGGCACATTCGTGAGTCCCCTGTGCAAATGTGCAGAATGAGCAGAGGCGCGCCTTGTTACCAGGCCCCTAGCCAGAGAGGGTCAGGGCCGGGTCTCCTCTCAGCAGATTATGGAGCATCCCCCAGACGCGATTGAGGCAGCCTTGGCTTGAACCCTGGCTCTAGCCCATCAGCAATGGGAACCCCGGGTCCTCCCTTCTGAACGCTGACGTTTCATTGGTAAAATGGGATCTTGTTGAATGAAAGGCACAGACTCTGTAAGGGCTTTTGCAGAAGACTTGTTTTCTAGAATCATAAGCTCTTAGGCAGGGCTTGGCCATCTTTTTCTATAACAGACCTGATAGTAAGTATTTTAGGCTCGGTCACCCATGATCTTACTGTAACTACTCAGCTCTGCTCTTTCATCATGAAAACAGCACAGAGAAGAAGCAAACAGTGGGTGTGGCCATTTTGTAGTAGAATTCCATCTACAGAAATAGATGCAGGCTAGACTTGCCCCCCTGTCATCATTTGCGGAGCCCCAATCTAGATTATTTTTCCAGTATTGGTCTTATTGAGAAGAAGGCTTAGCAAGAGCTTCTATGAGTGATCCCAGGAAGGAAGGCAAATAATGCTTGTGCTCTGCATGGAGCTTTTTTTAACTCATATACACGTGGAAAATGATGCTCAGACCCTGCCCGTTCAGAATGGCTAATCTCCTGAAAATGGGGAGTAGAACAAAATATTTGGAGGTAACGTAATGCTGGTCATATCAGACTCTTGGATAATGGAGCCGTTAGACCCAAAGAATAGTGACATCACTGCAGTTTATTGTATTGAGAAATACGAACACGTTCCCTCTGAGGCCCCGGGAAGTACACAATAAATCTCTCTGAGGCAGAGTCCACCCGATATGTGTTACCAGTCAGGGAAGATTGCTCTTTCCTGGACATTTCCTATGCACGATAAAACACCCGCCCAGCCCTGTTGATTTCAGGGGCATGCAAAAAGGGGTCATCTCTGTTGGGGACTCCAGGAGGCCAAGCCCACCTGTGGGGCTGCTGTGAGTTCTCCCCTCCCTCATCCCCCGCTCCTCCTCCCCAGCCCCTGGAAGATTCTGTAGTGGGACTACTTTTGGATTGGTTTTGCTCACTTTATGTCTGTTTTATCACCTGTCTTCCCAGGACCTGGCATGTAGAAGGACTCAATAAATATTCTGAGTGAGTATGTGAGTGAGTGAAATGAGCCCTCTCAGTGCAGAAGCAGGTTGACCATGGTTTGGGAAGAGTTTGGTGGAGCCTTTTGGAGAATGCTGAGACCTTGCCTGGGAGCTGCTGATTCTGGTCTCAAATCCTGCTATAAGAGAATGCTAGCTGGGCAGGAGAATGGCCCATTGCTGGGGCCAAGCGTGGGCAGAGCATCTTGGTTGGGAGAGTATCCTTGTCCCCATGATGGAAAATTCTATGACCTCCTCACACTCTGTCTTTGGGTCTTCCACTGCTCTTCTCCCTCATCCTTAGAAGATTTCTTTCTCCTGTCTCCTAGCTGGCTCATACTCACTCGCGGCTCTTAATCTAAGATGTCACTCTTCAAGGAGGAAGAGGAAGCTTTCAGAAGCACCACTGGGCATCTGCCCCCCACGCCTGGCACCCAGGCTTCTCCTCTGACCCTCTCACTACCTTGTGGTCATTCTGGCCATTTCTGACTCTCCAGAATAGCAGCTCCAGCAAAAGTCAGGACCAAGTCTGTTTCTGCATCATTGTGCCCTGTTTTGGAAAAACCTGCAGTGTTTTTTCCTTCCCAGGCAGGGAAGAGAAAGTCCAGTTCTTCCCTGTAACACTCAGAACACTTCACCCTGACACTTTGGTCTCCAAATGTTGGTTTTGTTTTGTTTATTTCCCCACACCAAGTATTATCTGTGACATTGGCTGGGTGGCCTACAGTTTACCTCAGTCCCGACACTGTCTGCCTGGAGATAGAGCAGATCTCACAGGCTCAGGGCTCAGTCCTACATGACTCTCCCCACTGTAGACCCAGTCACCAGCCCCGTCGTCACCTGTGCTTCTGACCCAGCTGGCTGTAGATGGAAGGTTCCGTTAATTTGCTAGATCATCTCACAGAACTTGGAAAAACACATACTCTTACCAGTTTATTAAAGGACTGATTAAAGGACACAGATGAACAGCTCAATGGAGAGATGCACAGAGCACAGGATAAGATCTGGGCAAGACGTGACCCTTCCATGCCCTCCCATCACCCAGCTGTCCCCAGATCTCCCCGTGTTCAGTACCCTGGAAGCTCTTCAAACCCTGCGCCTTAGGGACTTTTACGGGCATCTCATTCTGCAGGAGCACCTGCTGAAATCCCTGGCCAGTGTCGACTGACCTCACTCCCAGCCCCTCTGCCCTCCCTGAAGGTCAGGTTTGGGGCACTGGAAGTTTCAACCTCTTACCACCTGGTTGGGTCTGCTGGCCACCAGCCCCCGTCCTCAGGGGTCACCTCCTCACAGCACAAGACACCTTTGCCACTCTTGACCCTGAGGGAATTCCAAGGGTTTTAGGAGCTCTGGACCAGAAACTGGACACATTTCAAGTATCTGTTTCCTAAAAATCACAACCTCACATGTCTCACTGCGAAGAACAGGGTTTGCTGTTCAGTGAACTTGAGGAGTCTTCTTCATTCTAAGCCCCTCGGATGGCGGGGTTGACAGTAATCACACCCCTGAGTGGAGCTTTGCACCCTGGGAGCTGTGGGCGTTCTAGCCAGATCACTGTGGGGGGCGGTCCCAGGTGCTGTGGGATGCTTTACAGCTTCCCCCCGTGGATGCCGGCCGCTGCCTCCTGTCCACGGCGACCATCAGACATGGCCAGAGGCCCTTGGGTGTGTAAAAGAGCCCACAGTGAAGGTCCATTGCTCGAATGTTCAGAGAGCTCCAGTCTACTTTGCATGCTCTTCATGGAATCCCAGACCCTTCAAATATTCAGCAGCACCCCAGATTCCTGGACGAGTTCTGTGGGAGCACGTCGCCTTCGAGCCAAAACCATCTTCCTTGCTGCTTCTCTGACGCCCCATGAGGAGAGGAGCTTGGCCTGGAGTGAGAAACACAAACGCACCTGCTTATGAATTCTGTTTTAAAAAATAGTCAAATACCCTGCCTCTCCGCTCCCATCCTGGGCCCTTCCCTCTCTTCTTAATGCACATAGAGTGTGGAGGGGGGTAGAGCCCTGCCCTGAAAATCCCAAGTCCTTTGCACTCAGAGCTGTGTTTGGATTTCTAAGAAAACTTTGAAGGTAGAGTAATATCCAAAGTGGACTCCCACTGCTGATATTGAACTTCTAGTAATTTCCTGTCCTTCATAATATCAGATGAGCCTGACTGATTTTTACAGGACCAGAGCTGATGTTTCCCAGCCTTTAAATTTTCCTGGCGATTATGCATCAACACAGACTGCCAGATTAGGGAATAGTATTGTGAGAACATGAAGTGTATACTTTCTCCATGTTTATTATCTTGAAACCTGGTGGGGGGAGGTGCGGTATGCACGGTGGTTGGACAGTTTGGATTTCAGCTTAAAATAGTGGGGCTGGAATAGGACTCCTAGTCCCCTCCGTGAGATTGGACAAGTTATTCCACCTCACCAAGACTCAGTTTTGTGATCTAGAAGCAAAAGAGTTTGTGAGGACTAAACGAAAGTAGGTCAGGTTAAAGACTTAGCTGTGGGGTGTCCTTAGTGTGTGTTGGCTCACATGTTAAGCCCGAGCTTGGGCCGCAGTCCACAAACAGCCCAAGGACGCAGATTGATGGCCCGGACGCAGATTGATGGCCTGGACTCAGGAACAACTAAATAGATAAAAATGTTGCTCCTTCCTCTCTTTTCCTTCCTGCCTGTGGCTGCCTGCCTTCAGTCCTGCCTATCTTCCTTTCTCGTTAGCTGAGTACCTGACTGGTTTTTAGAAAAAAAGTTATTGCTGTTGGTTTTTAGTGTAAACCTGAGTGGTCGTTACTTGATAAGAGACAGGGAGGAAAGTGAGACTCCATTCATTGTGCATCTGTTAGTTGTTACGTAGAGGTACAGAGAAATGCAGACAGCCCCCTGATTCACACAGCTCAGCAGCAGCAGCAGCAGACAAGGAAGGCAAATCTGGATCTGGTTCCAAATCTCTTACCCCTTTAATGGCGTCACAGCCTGCGCTGAGCTGCGCCTGGTCCCCGCTCAGGCAGATAGCCACTGGGCGTTGGCTGCTGCTCACTAGGAAACTGACAGGTGCCTGGTGTATTACTTCCTCTGTTGTTTTTGAGACCATTCTTCTGGGCGGCTCCGCTTCCTTCCACCATTTCACAGGTATGTGACCTTGACCTTGGTCAAGGTATTTATCCTCTTGGAAGCTCCTTTCCACATCCATGAAAAGGAATGATAATCCCTCTCTGTTGGGGTTCAATCCCTTGAAAATCCCTTACCTAGCTCTAGCACATAGTGGATGGTGGACACTTATCCTATTACTATTCTCCTCAAACACACCAGGATGTGAGTCGGACCAGGGACCCAAAGATAGGCTCTGGGGACCAAACCCTGGCCCACCGTGGTGTGCAGAGTCACGGACATGACTTTGAGGGTAAACATGAGTCTCTTTACCCGGACTGCACTCCCCGCTGGCCAGCTTTGGGCCACCCCTTCCCATCATCAAACAACTTAGCTTTAATGTCTGAGGTAGACATTTGCTCTGTGCCTGAGACAGATATTTGTTTTCTTTGCATGAAGACAAGTTTTCTATCATGGGCAGCTCTTTGGCTGGCCAAACCTTCAAACCTTTTATTGACAAATTTCAGATGCCTTTCAACAAAGAAAACAAACAGGCAAGAAACAGAAACTTGTTCAGGACGCAAATAAATAAATAAAATAAAGTCTCCAAAAATAAAAACGAGAAACACACCACTTTGCCTTAGGCCATAAAAGTATTGATTTAACTGAAACTTGGTTTAAATTGTCTCCTCATGATCAGAACAGACGTTTCTTTGGGAGGAAGATGGGTCACACTCTTAATTAGGAGCCAGGGAACTGATACCAAATTTTGTTTTTACTTTTCTGCAGACAAATAGGAATAGCCATGCAGCTCAGCACACATTTGTGGGGCAGTAACTTTACACCAGGTACTGATGATACAAATAGGGTAGAATACGCTTTTTCTCCTGGAGAATGAAATGGTATATTGCTTTATGGTTGTCTTTGGTCTGTCAAGTAACGTGTGCACTCAGAAGGACAAATATTATCATCATCAAAGTGCAGGTGAGGAGCCAGGCCCTCAGCATACTGTATTCATTCATTCACTTCATGCATTCATTCACTCATTTAACTGATGCTTCTTGGATATTTATGGTATGTCAGGCTGTAGACAGTCTGTGATGACCACCACGGAGAATAGATTTAAAGTGTTTACAGGCTGTGTGAAGAGACGTGGCACCAAGCTGTTGAGTACACACATGTACCACTTTAGACGCTCTAGCGAGTGTTCTGACAAGTACTATTTATTAGCGGGCATCTGGTGATCAGGAGAACGGAGGTGACATTTGCCTGAATTCTGTAGGATGGGTAGGGGCACTTGGTCAGGAGTGAGGGCTGTTTTCCTGGCAGAGGGAAGAGGCTAAAAAGAATCTAGCTCATGTAAGGAAGGAAAGTAAGAGCCAGTGTGGATGGATCCTGGAATGTTCAGTGGAGAGAAAGGTGTAAGAGGAGGCTGGTGTAAAGATTGTTCTTCCAGATACCTGAGAAGAGTCAGGTAGGCCGTGTATTTGTGTGAAGTGAGCTAACCAGGGATGCGAAAGCTGGAACGCACGTGGGATTCCTAGGGATAGACTTCATCTTATGGGAGCAGGGCCTCAGGCTGATAGAGCCTCCATTTTTTTTCCCCAAGAACTTGCATAATTGTTGAATGTGGGCATCGCCTTTTAGATATAATCATTCTAAGAATGAACTGGAGAAGATGGGGGCCTCTCTAGGGGTAGAGGGAGACATCAGAATTCTATTAAGTTATGTTAAGATTGAGAAGCCTACTAGACACACTGATGGAGTGGTTGAGAAGGCAGTTACATGTAAGGGTCTGAGGTGAGGGATTGCATTAATTCGGGAGTCACTGGTCATAGCTGGTCTTACGAGCTATAGCGCTTGTGATATGACTTAGGGAGATAATGTGGGGAAAGAAGAGCAGAGGGCCCTGCCTGGGCCTTGGCAAACTCTCCTGGTTGGAGGAGTTGGAAAACCCAGGTTAGGAGAATGAAAAAGAGTGACCAGATGATTTGGCGGGAAATGAAGAAAAGTGGTTCCATCAAGCTCAGAGACGACAGTGTTTAAAGAGTGAGCATACCCCATGGTGCCCCGACACTGCTGGGAGGTGCGGTAAGATGGGGCCTTAAATATGTTCTATGGGTTTGGCAATGTGGATAAAAAGCACATGTAAGAATGAAATGTGGGAGAGGGTCACAGAATGAAAGGGAGGCGAGAATTGCATTCAAGGCATAAACATGTCTTCTAAGAAGGTTAGACACACACAGGGTCAAAGAAAAGTGCCTATTTCCTCCTCACTAAGCCTTCAGCGAAGCCACGAGCTAGTGTCTATAAAGCAGAGGGTGTGGATCAGTCTTCAGCATCGTCTGGTTCTGTGCCTGTTTCCACTCTCTTGTCCTGATTTCCCACAGTAGCCCGTGCTCTCTAATGTCAGGATCGATGATGGCTCTTCCCTTCCTTCTCTGTCACCCCAGCTGCGTCTCAGCCGCCATCGTCTCCAGTCTGTGGTTTAACTAGAGCAGGCAGACAAGGCTCTAACAGATTACATTGTGCCGCATTTTTCCTTGGGACTAAACTGTGGCTCCCAGGCGGTGCAGAAACAGCGATACTCTTTATTACCCCGGTCTTCGGGGTCTTACCTGATCAGTAGCCACTCCAAAGCGGGACTGTTTTTGACTCCTTCTACCACACTTGCTGTTCTTCTAAAGAAATTGCTGGTCCTCTAGCCCCGCCTCCAGCCCTCTTGATGGAAGGCCTCCTGTTCCACCGGCAGGTCTCTGCGCCTGGAGTGCTTGCCCTCCACACGTCCACCACACTTGCTCCTTCACTTTCTTCAGGTGTTTATTTGTACAGTTACACCTTTCTATGCGTCTGTGTCTAAAATTGTACCCCTAACCCCTCGCCACTGCATCCCAGGCACTGATAATATGATCGCCTCTTCCCCACTCACCGTGATTCACTGCTTCTCTTCCCTGTGAGCTCCCCGAGAGCAGGGGGCTTTGTCTCTCACTGGCTTTCCCAGCTCCAGCACCTAGAACTGTGCCTGGCACATAGTAGGTGCTCAAGCAACAATTGTAGAGTGAGTGATCAAATGAATGAGTGCAGTTCAGGGCAGAGATTCAGAAGCCACATACATCAACTCAATTCTCACTAGGTGTTAGTCTCACACATTACAATTTGATGTCCATTACTCTTGGGGCAATCCCACTGCTGTTTCACAGATGACTGAGCTAAGATTTGGAGGATTTAAAAGATTTTTTCCTTGGTGGCCAAGACATAAGTCACAAAGTCAGGTTGGGATGCAGGTCTCTTGGCCTAAGTTGGGTTGATATTAGGTTTTTTTCTGGCTGTGGGACACAGGCCCCATGACTGGAGAGAGGGGCATTCTCTGGCACTGAGGACTGTGCAGATACACAGAGAAAGGAGGAAGGTAGAAAAGGATGCTGCCTTCCCTATGGAGATGAAAGAATTTTCAAAAATTAGAAGCTCATCTCATGTGGTGTTCTTGTCACCTCAGTGGAAGAGATTTTGGGGGTCTGTTCTAGCTCCCTGGAAATACTGAAACTCACTGAAGCTTAGCCTTTGCTCCCAGCTCTCTGTAATTTCCCTCCTCTCTGTGTTTTGAATCACACGTGGCTTGTGTCTTTGGTTGTCTTCTGACTTCTTCTGGCCTTTTCTCCTTAGTGCCTTCTCTTTCTGTGTCTGTGAGCTTTCTCTTCTCTGCTAGCCAGCTAGTTCTGAATATAGAACTCTCCTCCAGAGAGCCTGTTGATCCAGCTCTTTTCTTGTAAAGCGAAGGTGCAGGTGGGAATGAAGAGGAGCAGGCAGGCAGGCAGGAAGAGAGAGGAGGAAGAAGCACTTTTATTCAGTTCATCTTGGTTGTTCCCCCGGCTCTGGAATGTGAACCCAGGTCCTTGGGATGTATGTGGATTGCGCTCGGCCACAGGTGGCGTATCCAACCGCTACTCCCCCAGGGCGCGCCTGTTCAAATTCAACAAATTTATTGAGCAATTATTATGATCCAACACTGCTCCAGGCTTGATGGAAGCCTGAATATCCCTGCTGTCCCAGAGGTGACATCTGGGCACCAGCTGTATCAGTATGGCTACATGGGAACTCCTTAGAAATGCAAATACATGCTGACTCGCGAGTTCCAGACTCTGAGAGTGAGTTCCGTTTTCACCAGCTTTCAGGGTGCTTGTTCTGCACATAAAAACTTTTGTAAGAGTAATATTTATTATTTTCTTCACAATGCTTCACAATGTCTTTATTTTCGGATATTGAAAATTGCATCTCAGTCTGTATTTCCCAACACACCCACCAGAGTTCTAGTCTTTTACCACCACTCTTTCCCCTCCTTCCATCCCTCCTCCCTCCCACTTCCATCCCATAACCACTGTTCTGTTACTTTTGCTAGGATTTATGTGCTCATGTGTTTCATTTCATTTCCACAGGTGAGGGGAAACCAGTCTGTATTTCTCTTTTTCTTTCTGACTTATTTTGCTTAACACAATCCTCTCCGGTCCCACCCAGATTGTTGCAAAGGGCACACTTTCATCTTTTTTAATGGTTGCAGAGAATTCCATTGAGTATGTATAGTATCTGGATCACAGCTTCTTCATCTAGTCACCTGTTGACAAGCATTGAGGTTGTTTCCATGTCTTGGCTGTTGTGAACTGTGCTGCTATGAACATCGGGTGCAGGTATTTTTCCTGAGCAGAGATTTTGTGTCCTCTGGGTAGATGCCTAGGAGTGGGATTCCTGGATCAAATGGTAGCTCCATCTTCATTTTTTTGAGGAATCTCCATCCTGTTTTCCAAAGAGGTTGCACCAATTTGCATCCCAATCAACAGTGGAGAAGGGTCCCATTTCTCTATACCCCTCCAACATTTGTTGTTGGTAATCTTTTTTGGTAGAGACCATTCTCACTGGTGTGAGGTGGTGTCTCATGGTAGTTTTCATTTGCATTTCTCAGATGATGATGATGTAGAACATGTTTTCATTTGTCTGTAGATCCTCTGTGTGTCTGTAGATAAATGCATATTCCGTCCTTCTGCTCATTTTTGAGTGGGTCCTTTGCTATTTTCTTGTTGAGCTGTGTGAGCTCTTTACATATTTTGGAGATTGTGTGGCTGTCTTCTCCAGTTCTGTGGGTTGCCTTTTTGTTTTAGTGGTAGTTTCTTTTGCTGTCACTCATTACAGTTTAAGGGCCCCTGCAGTACACTAGCTCTCCTTGGACTGGGTGCCAGTCTGGTCTCCTAGCCATGGCGGAGGGACAGCACTGTTGCTCTTTTTCCCTCTGCAGGGCCCGTGGGAGCGGTGGCCTTGAGCACAAACACACGCTTTTCTGAGAAAAACATAATTGCTTGATGACCACAGCGGCCATCCTTGAAGATGATGTGTTCTGACTGTGCTTCATAAGGTTTACCCACCTGCCTTTTTCTTTTTCTTGGCTCTTGCTGCTTCTGTTTTTTCACCAGTGCTGCACAAATCTGTGAACGGAAAAAATGTCAAACGGGGCATTTTAGGGTGGCGCGCTTCAAATTCCAGGGTTTTCTAGAGCCTCTTCTGCGGAGGTGGCAGAATTTTTTTTGAAAGCTTTCTGATTTGAGATGTAAAGCTAGTGTTAAATGGAAGATGCCCACCACACTCAGGGCTGTCTTCCACCTGGGAATGAAGCAAAGCTATCAAATGCCTGCTCTCCACCAAGCTTGCCTGCTTCCTTCCTACTTCCTTGTGTCCAAGCTGGAAACCTCAGGGCTTTTGCTCTTCACATCTTTAAGGGAGTGAGTGCTTAAGGAATTCTGCTGCAGGCAGGTGTCTCTCAAAGAGGAGATTTGGGTTGAGTAGTAGCCAACAGATTTTCATAACAAAATCAAGCTTTGTTTGGGTTGGTTTTGTTTTTTTGGAATGATACTTTGAACATGTTTTGTTTACCTGCAATAGCTGCCTCTGTGTTGATTCTCTACAATTAAAAAATAAAATAAAATTTAAAAAGGTGTTTGAGATAGTCAAGGAAAGTCTAGAATTCAGGAAATAAAAGTTGGTTTCAGGCCATGGATTCCTCTCCCTGCTTCCACAGAAAGATTGGATATGCAATGTTTGCTTTCAGTCCCATGCAAAATGGAGTGATTGATTTCTTTATTCCATGTGTAGATATTTATTGGCCTGGGACATGAGGCATTGAGTGGGGGCCACACCTGTGGCTTCAGCTTTGGAGTCAGGAGTTGGAAGGTTTTCCTTGTAGGTTTCTCCTCTGAGCTTCAGACATCAATCCCCAGATGCTTACTTGGATTTTCCACTTGGATATTTCAATTTCACTTTGCATTCAGTGTGCCCAAAGACTCAACTCATCACCTTCCCCACATAGCTTCTTTTTCTGCTAGTGCTCACTGCTGCAGTGCCATGGTCGGCCACCCACTCGTTCAAGTTGGGTCGTCACTGAGCTGCTTGCTTCTTCACCCTGCAGAGTCAGTCTGCAGCCAAGTCTTGTCAGTGTGACCCCAGAGCAGTTCTGTCAGTTCCTCGCTAGCTGCTCCTCCCTCCACCAGCGCCACCCACCTCAAGATACAGCCTTCTTCCATTTTAAGGATGACAACTCCCATCTGCCTCTGGACCCTCTGAACTCTCAACCAGTCCATTCTCTACTCTGCATCCAGGAGACCTTTCAAAATCTAGACGCGATAGTGCAACTCTGCCAAATCCCCCAAGTGTTTCCTGTCACCCTCATCTACTAGGAGCCACGGCCTCGTTTCTTACTAGGTGGTGCTCTGTGTTCCTCATCTTTTAGCCTGTGTTTGCAGATGACCCCACTGAGCAAAACCCAACGTGTCGCAATGGCACAAAGCCCTGTGAAGCTGACCCCTGCGAACCCCTCTTGACTTGTCTTGGTACTTGTGATTTCCACCCTGCAACCTTTCCTTATTTTTAGAAATGTGGTCCCTTTGCAGGGCGGACTGGAAGCAGACTTGCTTCTGGAGACAATTCTATGTAGAGGCTCAGACTGATGGGCAGCTGACCTCTGCCATTGTGCGTAATGAACGTCAAATCCTCTGGTCTGGCAGGAAAAGGGTTCTGGGCTCAATGATGCATTGTGATTTGGGCAAGCCACTCTCTGCCTCAGTTAGGTCACTTTGAATGCAAGTCAAAGGTTTCCATTTCCAACTTATTTAAGGAAAGTATAGGAATTTATTGGAAACATGCAGAGCATCTAAGAAATGCCTGAGTTATAATGAAGTGAACCCAGCCTTACAGAGGGCTGGGCTGGGAACCAGGCAGCAGGCAGGCTGGAGGGAAGAGCCTTCCCCCACCCACCCCGTTCTCATCCTCCAGATCATTGTCAAAGCCTCGGAATCCACACAGCAACAAATGCCACATGGGTGCAGCCCCCGAACACAGCCCAGAACAATGAACATGCCTCAGCTCACTTCTAAGTGCTTTGGAGATGTCATCCACAGACCCAGGAGCCAACTGATGGGCAGGACGGTGGGGTCTCAGAATGTCACCTGGACCCTTGCAAGGAAAACTGGCCTGGACAAAAGCTCCTGAAAGATGCTGTGTTTGACCTCAGACTTCTCATCTGGCAGAGCTTGTGAACGCTTTGACTTCTCCTGGCTCGTGCCCCGCACAGAGAGCTTGGCGCTCCCTGTCAGGGATTACACCGGGCACCCTTGAAACAGAAACCAAATGCAGCCCAAACTCTGAAGAGCTGGGGATTAAGTCGAGAAACCTCGAGTGCCGTTTCTGCAAAGAAGCTACAAATCCCCTAAGTACGGGGAAGGGAAGCTTCGGCTGGGAAAACATCAGAGAAATCAAACACTTTGCTCTGCCCTCATGTCCTACAAGGAGATTTCTGGTTTCAAGCAGGGAGCATGGAGTTTGTTTTGTTTTGTTTTGTTTTTTTTCCCGAAGTCAAAGTCCACCATGAGCGCAGGAAATGGAATGAGAGACCCAGAAGCAGGCCTTGTGGAGAGTGGAGTGATGCAGCTGTCTGTCCCAAGAGAGCCCCGTGGTGTACTGCTGGGTGAAATGCCTCCACCCATCTTTCCTCTGGCTCCCCTTCCACCTACCCTGTGGCTGGTTCCTGCCCAGGTCAGTTCTGCCCAGATTCTGCCTTTGCTCTGAGGTCAGCGCCCTCTGTCTGGGGGGAAACTAAATCCTCCCTCTCTGGACAATGGACCCACCCATCCTGTAGCCTGAGAATGAAGGCGAGCAGGCAGGCAGTGCGAGAGAGATGGAAGAAGCATCTTTACTTATTTTATTTTGCTGTTTGGCTTGGCTGTTTCCTCAAACCCTGAGCTGTGAACGTGGGTCCTTGGGATGTATATGAACTGTGCCAGCGGGGGCGCAGACTTTTCCGCTAAGCCACCCTTTATGGATACACATTTATTTAAACACTGATTAAGAAGGTAGAGCTCGTGTTAAGTTCCCTTACCACTGAAAAAGGGGAGAGGCGAGGAACCTTCTGGAGGTCATGGCTGTGACTGACTTTGGTTGTGATGTGCCTTGTATTTGCATATGTTCCAGTTCACCGAAGTGTGTACAGGAAATAAGTGCCATTCTGTGTATAGCAATTCTAGCTCAGTAAAGCTAACTTTTTAAGAAACGCTTTATTGAGATCTGGTTTACGGCTTGCAAAACTCACTCATTTAAGTATGTAAGTCAGTGCTTGTAAGCAGATGTGCGGAGTCGTGCGACTATTGTGACCATCAGCTTAGAACATTTCCTTTCCCCCAAAGGAACGTTCCTGGCTTTGGTGATCGATCCCCACCACCACCCTCCACCCAGGCAGCCTCTGCTCATTTGCTTCCCCGGGCCCTCTGGCAGGGTAATCCTGCCTCTAGGTTCCCAGCATCCTTGGTTCACGCCTGTCCAATGACTGGTCACTGTGTATGTGCCTGTCTTCCCAGGTAAAGTTTAAATACCAACACCATACTCTCACCCTGGGCCTTAGCAGAACCCTGCAGATGGCAGGCAGTCTAGAATATGTCTCAGTGTATGACTGGGCACTGTGATAAGTTTATCACTTGACCTGGGGCAATCTTCCCTGCTCTTTACCCTTGAGAATAATAGCACAGCCAACATTACTGTTTCCTACATACTCTCATAAGTGTTCATGTTAATACCGAAACTCCACAATCCTTACTTAACCTCAGTTCACTTGAAGAAGAGCTTTCTCTGACGACCGGCCTTTGTAGATGTTGAGAGTAGGGCTAAAGGAAGCTAAGAACTCAGCTGCTAAGCGACAGAGCCAGACCTCACACTTGGTTCTGTAGAGCTGAGAAATCCATTCAATTAACCACAAAACCACAAGGCCTCCCAGCTGCTGATCGTGTGTCCGTGAAACCGTGGCCGAAAGGGCTTCCTGGGATCCTGGTAGGTCTCTGCCTTCCATCCTTTCCCTTGTGCTTTGGTCGGCAGGTGTCCCCAGCTGCCTTCACTTTGGGGTTCTTGAAGGGAGTGGGACCGTTCAGAATACTTGAAGGTTCTTGACTAATTTAGTGTGAAGCCATTTATTTGATTTTCCTGATCAGCTAAATCAACTGCATGCATTCCTTCCCCATTGATTCCTTGCAGGCAATGGCCCAGTGGAAAATGAAGTAATAATAACAAACTTAGCATTTATAAAAGCATTTCAGAAAAAAGAAAAAAGAATAAGCTGCCTGAGTGTATACTAGAAAAACTGAACTGGATTCTTTTGAATGTTGAAGATTTTTTGTTCCACCTTTAGGAGATTCTGGAAGCAAGGGGAGAGCAGTATATGGAATGGGTTGGTGACATGTTGACTGCCGGGAGCCTGCAGACACCAGCAGAGGTGAAGGCCCAGCTTTCTTAGGAGGGACTTGCAGGAACTTGCATCTCTGGATGCGCCCTCTTTATGGACCGCGGCAGGCATAACCTGGAAAGTTCTCATAAGGGCTGAGACCATGGGCTGTACCCTTAAAAGCCTACACATGGGCAGCGGCTGCGTCAATGGAATGGGTCCAACAGAATTAATAGGGAGTGAGGACTGTGGTAAAATGGAGGGAGCCACTCCTGTCTTCAGGGAACAGCTTCCACTCAGCCCCAGATCACTATGTTACCAATTATTCTTTCTCATTTTTCTGACTTTTCAAAAGAAGCTAGCAAGCTGTATGTTGATTGAAAAATCACCCAGTTCCATTATTCACTTATTCTTCCATTCGGTCAATGTGAATTGAGCACTTACTCTGTGCCGGATCCTGCCCTAGGTGCTGAGGATGTCACTGAAGAGAAAAGACAAGGCCATTGTCTGGCTTAGGCAATTAGAAACATGTGGAACAAGCAGGACCGCTGGTTGGTGACCTCTGAGTCCCTGTGCAGTGATATCACGGGAGCAGCCAGTTGCCTCCCTCCTAATGTATCCTTGAGGGCCATGGATGTTTCCCTAATGTTTCCTGCTCTTGCCTGGATGCCAGTGTTCAAACACAGCTTCCTCTGGAAACAGGATGTCTACTGCAATCACTCCCTTTGCAAGGGCGGCGGGCTCTTCCCACCCCCTGCCAGCCCAGCTTTCAGAGTTTGACCGGACTCTGCAGCACCTGTCTCTTGAAACCGTTTGGAACAGCCCACTCCCCATCCGACACCGTGTGCCCACTCCCCCAGATACCAGCAACTGTGTGCGCATCTTGCAAAATGTGCTTTTTGGCCAGCGCCAGCTCGCTACATGGAAAAAGCACAGTAAAAGAAGTTCACTAAGTAAATGAGAATTTAGTAAGTAACCATTTGATGAAGGAATTCAGTTCCGAAGCTTGAGAAAGGACCACACACACTTAATTTGGCTACCTCGTAAACACGCCTCAAAGGACTGGTTTTTGGTGGAAAGGGATTGGTCCTACCACAGCTGGCACCGAACAAGAGCAAAAATCACAACGGAACCACAAAGGAAATAACCTTGATTAGAATAGAATGCAGAGTCCAGAGGCAGGAGAAAGGAGAGAAGGTGAGAGAAGGTGCCAGTTGTTAGCTGTGTGTGAGAGTAAGTGAGTGTGAGAAGTGTGAGTGTGTAAGAGAGTTGTGTGTGTGTGTGTGTGTCTGTGTATGAGTTAACAACCAGCCACAAATTCCAGCCAGGTCTGTGACTTTAAATGTCCCAGGAGCATATGAAAAGGGGTAAAAAGAGGCATGCTCTGGTAGCTGGGTCCAGGGGAAAAGCCAAGATGATGGACTAAATAAAGTAAATAAAATACTTCCTCTTCTCTCTTCCTACCTGCCTGCCTACTCACTTTCGTTCCTGCCTGCACCTTTCCTTTAGAAGAATAAAAGTGGGGAACCCTGATGGTTGGGTCATCTGCCAAAACACAGTCCACACACATCCCAGGGGCCCAGGTTTGTGTCCCGGGCCAGGGAGAATAACCAAGATGGTCAACTGAATAAATTGCTTCCTCCTCCCTGTCTCTCAAAAAAAAAAAAAGATTTTCAAATATAACGACCACATCTCCAAACCATACATCACTGCTCCCACCCCCAAGGATTCTTGTGACCGCTTAGATTTTGCTTCCAAGATGGAGCCCTATAATCTGAACAATCTCAACATTTCCCCTGGCTGATTTTACTAGACGTTTTCTTAGAAACGTAGGTGCCATGTTTATCCTTCCCCTCACTTTCTGAGAAGCTCGTGGTCCGCTGTCCAGGGACCATTCCCCAAGCGCTCCCCTGTCTTTCCCACATGGCCTTGATGGATGCCCCCAGTTGGGTCCTCCTGGCCCACCCTGGGGCACAAACATCCCTGAGTTACCAGAGTCCATCCAGTCCCAGCCTGCTCTTCCAGAAGCCATGAGGAACCTGAGATGGTCAAGTACCAAATTGATGTGGGGGTGGCTCCTTCTTTAACAGATGAGGAGACTCGGGCTCAAAAAGGTTTGATCCTTGTTCTGAAGTCACATTCAAATCCAGGTGGGTCGCCTCCACAGTGTGCACACCGCTAATCTCTAGACGGGTTTCCTGCGAGGGAGGGACAGGAAGTCAAGGGAGAGGGTGGACAGGAAGTCAAGGGAGAGGATGGACAGGAAGTCAAGGGAGAGGATGGACAGGAAGTCAAGGGAGAGGATGGTAAAGGGACTAAAGGGAGAGGAAGGGACAGGAAGTCAAGGGAGAGGATGGACAGGAAGTCAAGGGAGAGGAAGGGACAGGAAGTAAAGGGAGAGGAAGGGACAGGAAGTAAAGGGAGAGGAAGGGACAGGAAGTAAAGGGAGAGGAAGGGACAGGAAGTAAAGGGAGAG
>RJWH01004218.1:0-27627 GCA_004363575.1 Solenodon paradoxus | reverse complement strand
GGAGAAGGAGGTGGGGACTCCGCTACCACCGTAGACACCCCAAGTCCTCTTCTCGGTGTGTGCCTTCAGGCAAGTGACTTCTCCAAACTCAATTTCTTATTCTCCAAAATAGGGGGAAATCGGAGGAACTTCAAATGGAGTAAAAAGGCAAAGAAAAATAGTAAACTTGATTGAGGAGACCTGAGATAAAAATCTGGCTTTGCTCCAGGGAGTGAAAAATTCCAGCATCGAGTTGAGAGCCAAGACTGTCAAGTTATGTCACAGTAACCAAGACCACCCAGCTGCCAGTGGCATAAGGCAAAAAAAAAAAAAAAAGTTATTAAAAAAAATTTTTTTAAGTTGTTTTTGTATTATGGTTTCTTTAGTTGACATTATGATTTTCAGGAAGGTAGATTCCCTCCTTGGTCAAGTGTATCTATCTCCCCACATCCGCCTCTTTCAACCAGGCGACCCTCTCCACTTCTCGCTCCCTCTGATAACCAGTCTTGCATCCTGTGACTTTTGTTGTGTTTTGTGAGTTCGTCAGTTGTCTTTTCTTTATATCTGATAGATGAGTAAAACCATCCAGCCATTTTCTTTCTGACTTCTTTTTCCGAGTGAAATATTTCCATCCAGGTGGTTGTAAAAGGCACAATTTCGTCTTCTTTAATAGCTGAGTTGTGTTCCATTGATTATAAATATCCCATCTTTAACCAGTTGTCTGTGGATGGGCATTGAGGTTGAGTCCATTTCTTGACGAATGTGAACAGTGCTGCTCTGAACATAGAGATGGAGGTATCTCTTCTGATTGGTATTTTTGTATTCTTGGATATTATCCTAGACCTGAGATTGTTGGATCAGATGGTAGGTCCATCTTTATTTTTGTTAGGATTCTTTTACTATTTTCCATAGACCTGGCTTGAATATATTTGTCCCTTTTGCTCTGTGCCCATCAGGACTCGGCCAGAGGACCCCATAGGGTGTCACTCCTGGACCCGGCTGCCGAGACAGAGCCATCTGGGATGCCGGTCTTGTCACAGCAGAAAACCAGAACCATACTCTGGCTCTCACAGTGTCCAGTGGAGGTGATGCCCTTCTGTTTGGTCCAAAATGAGTCCCAGACCACACGTCCACAAGTCAGACAGGCTCCCCAGGACAGCAGAGTGCTACTTTTCCATAGAGCTAGAAGGAGAGGGAACCGAATCATGGCTTCCATCTAAGATCCAGAATCCCCATGTGACCTTGAAAAAACCCCTTCTACCCTGGTCTTTACTTTCCTCTGGTGTCCAATGAGACTAATCTCTGGAGCTTCGGAGGGTGGATTGTCACCCTTGGGGGGAAAAGGTCTTGTAATAAAGGATACAGTGGATACACCCCAGTGGCTTAGAGAGTAAGGCCACTGATGTAGTCCACAACCATCCCAAGGACCCAGGTTCAAGACCCAGGGCCAGAGGAAACAACCAAGATGAACAACCAAATTTAAAAAAAAAACAACAAAACTTCTGCTTCTTCCTCCTCTCTTTTTCTGCCTGCCTACTTGCCTTCATTCCTGCCTGCACTTTCCTCTTAAAAAAAAAAAAGAATGCACCGTTGGTAACAGGATAAACACCTTTCCCTTGGCCCTCTGCCCCAACCCGTGCTGCATACTTTTTTTTCCAACCAGCTGTAAAGTGATTACCGGGTTCCCTCTGCGCCTCCATCTTCCAGAAAACAGTTAACTCATGTTCCTCCATTCCTCAGGCCCGTGGCTTTTATGCACGCGGGAAACACGTTTTTGTTTCCTTGCAAACAAAACAGATGAGTTACAGGGCACGGATGGTAGCTAGTCAGTGTATTGACCCCGTCACGAGTTTATCTTGGTGAAGTTCAGATTCGCTCTTGATTCCTGAAAGCCAAAGGACGTGGCCGGGCCGTTCCAGAGGCACTGCCAGGCCACTAGCCATAAAATGTGACGGACTGCATCATGTAGGCTGGAGACAAGCAGGAGCCGCTCTTCGGCCGCAGGGCAGTTGACCAGGTGCGTTTGGCACCCGTCTGTGCAGACGTAGCCTATTCCGTGTCCTGTGCTGCTGAACGCAGGATGTTTGTTAAATGAAAATTATTTTAAGTTCTTTGATTTAGCTCAGTGCCAAGAGGCAATTGATGTGTGTCGTGTAACAAGCCATATGGTTCCGTGTTGGGGCCGCCAGCACCCCCAGCTGCCATCACGCTGCCTTCCAGTCTTCCCATCCCAGAGGGACCAGGCGGAGGGTCCCGGCCATCGGCGAGCAGGCTGGAGGGAAACCTGCCCTGGGAAGGTACTGGGTCTCCAAACTGCATGAGTTTCCCTACAGTGGAGAGTTCGAAAGGAGCAAAACACTATATTGTAAGTTCCTTTTATCCATCTCTCCCTCCCCGCCAAGCCCCACGGATTGCGATGATGACACTGTGTGAGGAGTTTTCTGCTTCATAATTCCAAGCTGATGTCCTAGTTGCAGGCTTCAGCCCAGAGAACAGGACAGGAGCTGCCATTTCTGTCTTTTTCTTCCGCTTCCTGCTCTGCATTTCATGTCAATCTAACAATACTCTGGCATGGGTGCTTTTACTCCCATGACCCAGATGAGGAAAACAGCTGATTACAGTGCCCCACCTGTGAAATGCCTCTTGGGAGTCAGACTCTGTGCTTGGCTCTTGAAAAGCATCCCAGTCCCTCTTCCCCCATTCCAGATCTGCCGAGGTACTTCCATCATCCCATTTTACAGACGAGACCATTGAGGACTGAGGAAGGTGAAGGAACTTATTCAAGAAGCAACAGCTTCGAAGGGGCAGAGCTGGCCTTCACACTCAGCCCAGTCTGGCTTCTGTCACCAATCCATGCAGGGAGGGTGCTACTGAGGAGCTGAGTCTTCTCCAAAGACGAGGCAGATCTCATACAACAATCTCTTCCTTAGACAGTCGGGCCTTTCTGTTTATTCAGGTGCCCGTTTATTCTGAGCTCGTCATCCCACATTTTGCCAGAAAGGTTCGGGGTTTCTCCACCCCGCCGCTCACTCTTGCTCGGCGCTGCTGCCTGCGTGTCCTGCAGACACCCCGCTCGCGGGCAATCTCATTAGACTGACTTTAATTACTTGTGTGGAGGCGAAGGCAGACTTCTGCGCCCCCCTTCCCACCACCGCCCTTATTGATTGCCTGCTGAGAGTTTCTGCCAGACAGCGGATTAGAAAAGGTTAGTTTCCCTAATTCTCCAGCACTCTTCCTGGTGATAATTGGTTCCCAGGTGTAGTGTCATTCCAAACCTTCCATGTCACCTTGAATTCCCACCTTCCGTTGCATCTGAAGTGAGGTGTAACACGTTGAAAATTCTGTGTTGCCGCGTTTCTCAGGGCAGAAAATAAATCTTAAATGCTTTGGCGAAAGTTGACTCTGCTGGAGAGCGCTCCAGCAGTTGTCACCAGGTCATCTGTCCTCCAGGTCTCCAGCCTGTTCCTTCTGCCCAGCTCAAGGAGGGTACCTCACACCTGTTGGCCATGTGTTTCACTTAAGAAGGGCCAGGTGCGTCCTGAGGTTCCTTCCACCCCGGCGGCTTCCTGATGATTCCTTGAAGGTAGATCCCTGTGTGACTTGCCTCTGAGTGTCTGCTCCCTGGTTATCTCTTGATGCCATTCTGAGGACAGCCCCATAAGAGTAAGGGACCAGGCTGGTAGGTAGAGACCATCGTGCACTGTCCACCAGAACGGTTAAAGGGACGGAGCTTACACAGGAGAAGACAAGGCTCACTCTCACCCGGGGACACAGAGGCAGGGCCCCAAAGCACTGATGCAGTGGCATGTGGAAGGAGGGTTAGGGTTCCAGAGGACAGAAACTGTCTAATGAAGGGGGCAGGAGGGATTGCAGGGAGTTAAGGTGTTAACTCCGAGCAGAAAGTCTGCAAGGTCAGCAGTGAGGCAATGCGGGTCCCTCCATTCTGGGAACGTGCGGCCTGAGGCTGTCTGCTTTCTGGCTGGCGCCTGAGGGCGAAGGTCCCTCGGGATGGGAACGGATGATCCCCCCAGCCCTGGACCCCCCAAGCCCTGGACTGTCGATTTAGCATATTAGAGAAATGCCAGAGAGCGGGGTTCGGGAGCAAACGTGCTGATGTGAGACCCACAGGTAAATGAAGAAGCTGGTACGGACTGTGGCAAACTGGGAATGTCACCCCTCAGTACCGACCGAAGCTGACAACTGTGATTTCGTTGGCAGGTACTTGGACTTTCATAAATGCCAACCACTGAGACCTTTATGAACTCTCTCACGTTAAAATAATGTCAAATTAAGTTGGAAAAAAAAATGTCCAAGACCAACAAAGTACATTAGGACACAGAATGTCTTGATTTCTGCTGAATAGCAGAGGGGTCGTTTACACAGTGCCCCCACCCCCACCCATAAGATAGTGGTGCATTTAGTTGGAGTGATAGTTACATGGTTCTCCAGCCAGCTGAAGCCTGGCATGTGATGAATGCTTCTTTTGCACCTGGAAAGACGTCCATTCATGACCTGTGGTCCCACTAATGCTCTGTTCTACTACACATTTTTGTGTGTGTGTGGAAAGGGCAGGCAGGAATGAAGGCAAGTAGGCAGGAAGAGAGAGGAGGAAGAAATACTCTATTTTTCTTTTAGCTGTTCACAATGGGGCCCCCCTCCCCGAGCTCCCAGACCCAGGACTCAAAGCGGGGGTACGTGGCTGTGCTCTCCTTTGAAGACAATCGACCTAACCACTGCTCCACCAGGGTGCACCAGAACAAGCATTTTTATTTATATTTTTATTTAGTTGTTCATCTTGGTTGCCCCCCTCCAGCCCCAGGACACAAACCCAGGCCCTTGGGATGTGTGTGAACTGCCTTCGGCGGGAGGCAGCGGACCTAACTGCTACTCCACCCGGGCACATCCTGCTGCACACTGTAATCAGTGATTTAATAAAGATATGGAAGGCCTGCCAGTCAAATAGGCAGCTGGTACAAATGAATGTAATAGTTATTCAGAGGCACGCTGACATGAGGACTCAAAACTCTTATCGAGGTAGAATTTCCTAGGGTACCAGTGGGCTTTAACTTAGCAGGGGCTCAGGCACAGTTTGTATTTGGGTCTAAGACATGAATTGCATTTTCACTAGATGAAAAGAAAACCCAACTTGGAAATGTGCTCATGTGAAAGGGGTAAAAAATAGGATCTGGGAGGATTTGTTTGACCACAGATGAATCTAGCCAGCAATTTTGATAAAGATAATAAGAAAGCTGAGGCCAAAAATATATGGATTGTCATCCATTCATCAACTCTTACTAAGCGTTTTCTCTGTGCCAGGAAACATGCTTCATGCAGGAAGTAAAGAGATGAGTAAAGCTGTGTCCTGTCTCTCCAGAAATTCCCAGCAACAGATTTGGATACATTACAGGCCAGTGGGTATATTCTACAGAAGAAATTTCAGAGTATGTGAATAGTCTGAACACACGTACTGTTTTAAATGGGACGGCACCCTTTTTTCCTATTTTCCAACTGCCCTGTTGTTTCAATATATATGTCTGCTTTGTCCTGTTTTTGATAAACAAGGGCTGTCTTGAATGCGGGGCAGAAGGGACAGCTGAGTTGCCCCAGGCCCAGTCGGTTGAGGGGGACCAAAACAGCTGCCCCTTTTGCCCCGAATTAAAGACGGCCCTTGCCAGTGCTGACTGCGGTGGGTCTTGGCTGCTACTTGCTATTTCCGCCCCCTTGTGAGGAAACAGGAGTCACGGGAAGAGAATTCCCCACCCCACCCACCTTGTGTGTCTGTGTTTCTTCAAAGGGAGCAGAACACCACAGTGTGGTCGAGCAGTAGGTAAGGACAGTGGGGGGTTATCTCTGGCACTGGGGGGTTATCTCTGGCACTGGGGGGTTATCTCTGGCACTGGGGGTTATCTCTGGCACCGTGGGGGTTATCTCTGGCACTGGGGGTTATCTCTGGCACTGGGGGAGTTAAAGTGGCATGTGTTTTTGGAAGATCATTTAGAGTTCAGCTATAAGGTTGCCAGATTTGGTTTTCATCTCAGGTGCCAAAATTCCTTACACCAGCTCTGGCTGTATGAAGTCCCACCAGACCGCACCTCATTACTATGTAATCGCTGCTCTG
This sequence comes from Solenodon paradoxus, assembly GCA_004363575.1. Taxonomy (NCBI): domain Eukaryota; kingdom Metazoa; phylum Chordata; class Mammalia; order Eulipotyphla; family Solenodontidae; genus Solenodon; species Solenodon paradoxus. The sequence goes on along the minus strand of RJWH01004218.1, from coordinate 21,530 downwards.
AATGGGATTGATAGGACTTACTTATTGCTGGTCTGGGTGCTCTGCCCCTGCTTTAATTGCTCCCATTCCTCCTCTGCCTTAGTCATCATAAACCCGTTCCATTTTTGTCTCAAGGAAATATTACCAACCTATACGTGAGATCTAGAACCTATAGAACCTGCTGTTCTTGCTTTATGTCTTAAATTTCACACAGGAGGCAAAATGAGTTTTTGAAGGAAGAGTAAATGTTTTGGTGAAAAATGGAAGTAGGGGTGCAGGAATAGTGGTGGCTGCTGGTGTTAGCCCACTCGGAATTTGGCATTTGTATTGAGACTGTGTGCTTGGGATCAAGTTGACTCAGTTCTTGGACTTCAGGGTGGAGTGAATGTCAAGCAGTCAGGAGCAACTTTCTTCAGACCCCCATGCTGGACACTTAGGGACAAGTTGAAAACTTACTAGGAATGTGTTTTGCTCCGGTAGGAAAGTTGAACATGAGTCCAATAGTTGCAACCAAGAGAGAAAGTAGATGTAAGAACTGGGGGTAAGAATGGAATCAGTATCAGGGAAACTGATAAGAAACAAGAAAGAACAATTCTCTTTTTAAAGGAAAGGTGCAGGCAGAGATGAAGGCAAGTAGGCAGGAAGAGAGAGAAGGAAGAGGCATTTATTTCATTTTCATTTAGCTGTTAACCTTGGCTGTTCCCCTGACGCTGGGAAGCAAACTTGGGTCCTTGAGATGTACGTGGACTGCGCTTGGCTGGAGGTGGCAGACCTAACCGCTACTCCATGAGGACATGCTGAGGAGAGAGCAATTCTGCTTTTGACCCCTAGACCAAGTTGTGCTTGAACTATTACCCATGGACTGTTCAGTTACACAAACCTGTCAATTCATCTGTTCTTTCTTTATATCACCTTGAGTTTTCTCTTTCACATCATGGCCTAATTCCCATTATTTTCCTACTACCCACTGTGGTCATAGGACAGAAGGGAGACCTGAGGAGCATGGGGAACATGAAGTGTCACTTCAGCTGGGCCTTTGGGACCACCAGAGTCGGGGGGCAGTGCCAGCTATGTTGTCCAGCCTCCAAGATGCTTTCGAGTTCAGATTCCACGAGCCAGTGATGAAAGTCACCAGGACTGCCCCTGGGACCCAAATAGCCATATCCTCTCCCCAAAGCAGGTACAGCAGACGGAGTAGCCCTCAGTGAGGACAGCTGGGCCCAACAAGACAAGAAAGTCAGAGCAAGCAGGAGCTAAAAGCATTATTCTGGACACACAGGAGGCCCAGGGAAGTGCCCACGAACAGCTGGGAGACAGCTGGAGGGCCTCAGGCCATAATAATTTTCCTGTGAAAGAAGAGTATCATCTCATTTTGTAGTCACAAGCTGATGAGGTTGGGGACTTCGGAGTTACAGATATTTCATTGTCTTTTTAGAAGAAGGAAAACGAAGTTTGCCTTTTCTGCCAGGGACTCGTGCATTTGTGTGTAAACACAGGCAGGGCCACGTACACCTCTCTGGCTCAACAATACTGAGCATATTGGAAAGATCGCCACTGTGATAGGGAGCTGGGAGCGGTTCTTAAGAAAGAAACGGTAATAAAACTCTCCCGAGGCTTTATCTATAGTATTAAAAAGAAAAAAGAAAAGCAAAAGAAAGAAAAAAACATTTTTAACTTTTCGTTTCCCAGGATGCGCCAACCTCCCTCTCCCCAAGTTCCGTGTACCTGGTGCTTCCTCAGCCTAGATCTTGCCTGTCCCTGCTTTCTGTGTCTCCTGTCTGCCTCCTCACATCCCTTGGCCCTCAGTGAAAATGTCGCCAAATCAGAAGGTGTCCCTGATCACCTGGACAAGGTGGATTTTCCTTGTAGGTGGTTTAACGGTGTTCTCTGGTTTTTCCATGAGCTCTTCTTGTCAGATTATGCCCTTTCACCGTTTGCTCAACTAGACATGCGCCCTTCTGTGTCTTCTGGTTCGTGACTCCATCCTTAGACTCTATTTGCAGTTCCCACCTAGTAATGGGCCCCTGATGAATTTTTGGATGGATGTTTGTTTGCCCTTGTTCCAGCTGGCTCCCGTTCACATGGGTTCTCTTACTAAGCGTGGGGAGCTTCCCTATGGAGATCAGAAACACAGGACCCTTGTTGGGCCAGATGGGGATAGTGGCGAGTGGAAACGTGTGCCCTGACCCACGGGAATGGATGCTACTATGTACTGACTTTTGTCTTCCCAGCAAAGTGGACCCATGTGTGGGCAGGTCTAACAATTTTCTTAGGAAAGTTTTCAAACCTTGATTTTTCTGGGTCCCCTTCCAATGTGTCATTGTTGCCCACAATGGTTTTTAAAAGTAAATGCTATGGATCCAAGACAGTCACAGGGGAGAAGCTGGATCTGGCCTGTAGCCTCTGTCACAGGGGCCCTTTCTTAGAGAGAAGCTCACCCCCTGTGGCTCTCTGCAGGCCCCAGACCACATGACGAGGAAGGAATTCCATCTGCAGTCCCATTTTAAAAAGGCTTGCTGAAAACTAGAGGTGAAATTAGAACAGCCAGAATGACGGGTCTGGAGACTTGCCCCTGATGCAGATATTTAATGGGTCATTTTGGCTTTCCTGCTCCGGCTCTCCCAGTTTATACCTAATTTACCAGATAAAAATCCGGACCCCAAACTACTCCAGGAGTTCCAACCACAAACACCGGGGTGGTAGGTAGATAATGAGGCTGGTTATTAACACAAACGTTGGTTCTCATGCACCCACAGAGATGTGGGCCTTCTTCCAAGTAGACCCCTGAGGAGGTCATAGCTTTATTCCAATTACATGGCAATTTTCCAGCTATTCTGGGAACTGCTTTTTGAAAATTGCCATCAGAGCCTGAACATCATTTTTAAATGTCCTCATTTGTGACAAATCTCTAGATTTGATTTTTTTTTTTTTAACAGCCAAGTTATTTGGAGCTCAGACCAATGATTTAGTCTGATGATTAAGCCTAACAGTACTGCTCTGGGGTCCTTGTGATGTGCAATTAAGCTACAATAACAGCATGGTCAGGACAGTGCTAGCTAGGATCAGGCACAGGGCCAACGGGGAAGGAGGAGGAACACGGGGCCCAGTGGAATCCCACTTAGTAGGGATAGGATATGAGCTGAGAATGTGCTTGTTTGGTTCCCAAATGCCCATGATGTCCAGAGCTAAATGCAAAGCAGAATTAGACATGGCTTAGAAGACTTGAGATGAGCAGGAATTTATAGAATGAACCAGAATGTCAGAATTAGGTCCAGCTGTGTCATGAGTTAGGGAAACTCTGGTGTTAGGCCCATCTGAAAGCCTTGATCAGGGGCCTGTAGAGGAAATTTCTGTGAAAGAAAATGTATAAAAGCTTAAACACACATGATAAGAATGTGGATTGAGGAGAAAACAATAGTTCTGTTGGGAGACTAGAGCATGATGTGAGTTGACCAGATGAACTCAAGTATTTCTCAAGGCTGAACTGTTATAATCTAGTGAAAATGAAACTCCTTAGCAAGTCTTTCTCTGCCCAAGGGATCTGTTCCCTGGCTTTCTTTTCATCTTTATCTCCTGCCCTCTCCCCCTGCTTTTTAAACTTCTACCAGAACAACCAGCCGTTGTCTTTCTTTCTGCTCTTTGAACACATCTGCTTCAGGTGTGCTCTGAGGAGCGTGCTCTTGCTGCCCTCTGCCCGGGACACACTTTAGATGTCCACTGGCTGCATCTTTCCCGTTTAGGTCTCACCTCTGAACTGACCTTCTCAGAGAGGTGTCCCCTGACCATCCAGACCAAAATCGTTTCCCTCCCTTCACCACTGCTGTCAGCCCGATACACGTTTCCTGTCCTCCAGCTCATCCCCGAACGTGCAGTGATATTGGTTCACTCACTTCTTTGTTATCCATCTTCCAGCATTAGGATGGAATTCCCAGGGAGCGATCCTGAGACGATCCTCTCATTTTACTTAGAGCTCGAATCGTGCGTGGCTCCTGACACGTGCTCAACCAGTATTGACAGAATGAATTCCCACGGGAACACCAGCTCGGGCCATGCAAATGGAGTAAGCTCGGTGACCGTTAACTTGGCCTAGAGTTATTTGGTAGCAAGTCTTACGTAGTCATGGCTGTTGCAATGGTTGGATTCTAGATTTCAGTGGTGTTATGTCCTGGGGCCCCCGTTGGGGAACTAAAGGAAAAGGAACAACATAGCTTATCCCTGGCAAAATAAAACCAGTCTAGAATGTGGATGCTGAAAAATGTAGCCTGTATCACAGTTCTTGGAAGGAGCGAGTCATCAGCAAACAAACACCCTCTGATTGTCTGCTGGACAGTTCGTCTTGCAGGGGCGTCATCTAACGTATTGTGTTCTCATCCCCTTGCCAGCCTCAGGAAGGCGAGTCATCTGTAAGTATACAGGGGACCTGCACCATCCCATAGCCTTCTTCAAAGGGCACAGAAAGAACTTTCATCACTCCAGGCTGATTTATTCTTTGACACACTCTCATCTCTTCCTAGGACTCTTTTCTGTGGAGCCTTTATTTGATGCTAAAATTTACGGTACTGTGTGTGCTCTGCCCTGTCTTATTTTTAAAATCCAACTCTATAGTACCTAGAGAGGGTTTTCCTTCCTGATCATAAAAATTAAGGAAATCCACCAAGCAGCCGAGAACGCAGTCCATTTCATTAACGCAGAATGATTCTAGTAGCCATAACCATAGCACTAATCATCACGTCTGTCATGTGGAGGGGTCCTGCTGACCCCCAGTCATCGGCCGTATTCTAACTTGGAACATTCTCCAGCTTTCAGGGCAGACCAAGGAATGGAAGACTTTACACACAGCCTCCTAGAAAGGAATAGGCAGTACATGACAGTGATTCCAGTATGAGAACAGAGCACATCTAGGAAATACTGCACCTTTCTAGAGGCGCTGGAGCCATCTGAAGAGCTGTTTATGATCCCAGTGCAAAGTGCGGGTTATCAAAACGTGGCGCTCTACCAGGCTTTCACCACATGAAAGATGCTAATGAGAAAAGACTGGAGGAGAAAGCAGCAAATGCTAAGAGTGGGTTCATTCATTCCATCATTCATCCAGCAAATTTTGTACGACATTTTGGGGACTATTAAAATATGGGTGGCTTTGTTTCTTTTCCACGTCCCCGATTTTTAAATATAGTTCTTCTGTTTGAAAAAAAACACAAAAAGATTAAAAAAAAATAATAAAAACAACAACTGAGACCGATTCCTTGTAAAAGCAAAATCAGTCTTGTCAAGGCTCCTAGTCGGGGCAGAGGACTGAATACAACACCAGCCTTATCAGAAGGTGATGTCAAGTCAGCTACAATATAATCACGGTCATCAGCAACACTTGTGTACCATTTTACAATTTTCCAAGGGCACTCATGAGCACTCTTATTTAATCCTCAGAACTTGGGGAGATGTAAGAATTGTTAGACTGGGTCTGACCTCTGGTCCTTTCTGCTCAGTGCTTTGTTTATCCTTATCTGCTTGGCATTTTCCTATACCAGAAGCTTCAATGTACTTTGTACATTTAGATATTTGACTAGAAATCCCTTTCAGACGATTTATAAAAATTTCAAATATGCCTAGTGTCAGAAGTGGTACTCAGGACACCTAAAGAAAGGTGTGATTCCCTTAACTCCTTGTTTCCTCTCCACCATCCCCGAGGTGTCTGTTTCTAGGAAGCAACTTCCCTTTCCACATTTCCACATTGTCATGCACTCCCTGATGCCCAGAGGAAGCCCAGGACCCAGCTTGTTCACAGTGACACCAGCCATCAGGGAAGCCCCCAGAGCCACATGGAGACATCAAGAAACCTCTTTCTGAATGCTTCCCCTTTCTCCTGGCTGCAATTTCAAGTGTCATTTCCCTCAGCACAGTTCCTTGAATTCTTTGCTACTCATTCATGCTTTTGAACAGCTTGATTTAAAAAAAAAATTGTACTAGTTAAGTCTGACTATATTATCCTCTGTGAAATTACAGACAGTGCTAAAATCGGCATCGAACCCACACCACTTCCACTTCCTACCCCGCTTCCGAAGGTGCTCACTGTTCATAATTTGAGGTGCAGTCTATCGGGCTCCCCACTGCCCAGTGATACGGCCCCAAGATGGCAGCAGAAAGTGCACCACACCCAGTATGGTTATTTTAAATGTGTGTATTTAAGAACATTCTAACTTGTTAGCTATGTCATGTCACATCTTGCTTTTTTGCCCCCTCTCAACAAAGTATCCTGGAAATAAGTCCATGGAAATGCACTTCCCTTTTTGCGTGGTAGCCCACAGATGACGTGGGTTTGTTTAGCTGGCCCTCTAATCCTAGAGAGTTGGGTTGTTCCCAGTTTTTCTGTAAGAACATGTTGCAGTGAACCTCTTGTCATATGCCTTCCTTTGCACTTGGATAACTGTTTCTCCAGGAATACACGGAGAGGAGGAATGATACGTGGCAGTATCTATGGGTCTCAATTATTTAAGGATAATGCCAAAGTGCCTTCCAAAGCAATTAGGTCAGCTACTCCTGCCATAACCTAGCCAATGTTTGATGCCACCACCTCAGTTTTTCTGCTCTCCTAAGTGTCTTCTCTTTGCTGCCACTGCAGTTGATATTTTTTAATCTATTTTGATTGTAATCACTCTACACATTAAAATAATTTCCTGTGTATAGGTTCCCCATTTTTTAGACATATGTCAACACACCATGTTCTCCACCAAATCACCAAGTGTTCTTTCCCATTGTCCAGTGGGCTCCTCCACCATTTTCCCCCACCCGTTCCATTCCCTACCAGTCACCTCAGTTCTGTTGCAGATGTTTCAGGGTTGGTTATGTCTCATCTTTGTTTCGTCTGTTCACATTCCACCTGTGAGCGAGGCCATCAGGTGTCTGTCTTTCTTCTTTTGACTTGTTTCACTGAGCATCATCCCCTCGAGTTCCATCCATGTTGATTCAAATGACAAGGTGTCATCTCTTCTAAGGGCTGCGTAGTGTTCCATTGTATAGATGCACCACATCTTCTCTATCCATCCATCTGATATTGGGCACCCGGGTAATTCAGTTCTTAGCTACTGTGAACAGGGCCGCAATAAACATGGGGGTGCATACATCTCTGTGATTGGGTGCTTTTGCCCAGAGTGGAATAACGGGATCCTATGGGATTTCCATCTTCAGTTTTTTGAGAAATCTCCAAACTGTTCTCCATAGGGGTTGTACCAACTTGCACTCCCACCAGTGGTGCAAAAGTGGTCCCTTTGTCCTCGCCAGCATTTGTTGTTTCCAGACTTTGGGATCATAGCCAGTTCTAAGGTGTAAGGTGACACCTCATTGTTGCTTTAATTTGCATTTCCCTGATAACCAGCGAGTAGGAACGTCTTCTCCTGTGCCTGCTGGCCGCTGCGCTTGATGTTTGAATCATGGTGAGTATATCACCGCTACCAGGAATGACTTGACCACTGCCTTTTTCCAGTCCCTAGTTTCTCATGATGCCTCACATGTCACAAGCTCTCTTCTTACCTGGATTCAGATGTGGCTTCCGTCTTGTGGTCAAAATGACCCTGGGTACTGAAAAGTTCTTTAATGACTTTCACGTCACAAATTTATGAATGACAGGCTATCCTTTTCCCCTGGCCCAGTGACCCATGGGGAATGGAGTCATCATCAGATCCTACCCATGGCCTCTTTTCTTGCCAGACCCCAGATTTCCTGCCACTCTCAAAGGGAATGCAGGGAGTTTTTGCTGACTACGACGGAGGGACTGAAATAGGCTGGTCTGCTGCCAGCCCCTCTTTCTGCTATTTGAGAAACTCTCATTCCTCATGCATTGATTTTGAAGGTGATGCTATAGGCAACCTGTCGAGAGAGTTTGCAACCTCCAGATGTTTCATCCGACTCCGATCATGGGAGTCTTTGGATTACAAAATTTCAGTAGAGAGTTGAGGGATGCAGGGTGAATGAACACCTGCCACATAGATGGGCCATATTGCACTGTGTGTAGGTCATATTTCCTGCTTGGTAATAACAGATTGATAGCGTATTCCCACCACACTATTGTTTTGTGAGAGATCTGTCTTGGCATAGTCTCCGAGAAAGCCAGCGGGACCTGAGAGGGCCGAGGTAGGGAAGAAGGATGGATTCTGTTCTCCTGTGCTTCAGGCAACCAAAATAATCCCTTGTCCTCACTGCTATCTGAGCCGTCTTCCTATAACATTCTTTCATTCAGTGCATGTATGGAGCTTCGGCCAAGCCTCGGGGACTGTGACAATGCTGGGGATACAAAGAAAAGGGAAGGGGAAGACCCTTTAGCTGCTCTTAGGAAGTAGATCAAGATGGACACTAATCCGATGACAGACACCGATATGAAATTACACCTAGAGTAATTGAAATGAGAGAGAAATGCATATTGCTGAGTACACATCTGACAGGAGAAATGAACCTACCAAAAAGCTCAGGAAAGGTTTCTGGAAGGAAATGACAATGAAACGGAGAGTGAAGCAGGAAATAATGAAAGAGCTTTTCTAGTAGCAAGAAAAGCATATGCAAAGGTCCCGTGGCAGCAAAGAGTAATACACATTCAACTGACGTATTCAGAAGAGGCCAGAGGTAGGATTGAACTGATAGAAGACTTGGGGACCAAGCATGGTTCAGACAGAAGGACCTTGGGTCCTGTTTAGGATCTGGGATTTTATCCAAAGAACAAAAGAAAGTCATTACTGGAACTTAAGTAAACACAGGTATTGTAGTGACAGGCAGAGGTCATAACAATTTGTATTTTGAAAAGATGAGCATTTCATGCCTGGGCATAGAAGCATTTACAGACTCTCCGTTGCTACCAGGATGAAATTCAGTCTTTAACATTTAACATTGTGAGATGCTTTCCAGTATGACGAAGGTCAGCTTTAAATCCTCATCTCAGAAAGCGTTCCCTTGTCTACTGCATGCTCTGCCGTTTCAGAGGCAGTGCTGCTGTGTTAGTCAGCCATCGCTACAGCGATGCTGTTTAACAAACATCCCACAAGCATCATTGATTTCCAACAAGCTATCTCATTTTTTTTTCCCTTCGGGAGTTCGGAAGTTGCTTGGGAGGCTGCTGCTTCAGACTCTGTTTTGGGTTCCCATCTGGTCGACATGTTTCTCATCCTGAGACTGAGGCAGCTCCCTGGAGCATGCTTTTCTCATAATCAATCACAAGAGGTTGATAGGTCAAGCCGAGCTAGGAAAACACATTTAAAGTCTCTGCCTTTGTTTTGTCCACTGACATTTTATTGGCCCACAATCAGTGCAGTGGGAAACAGCCTTCTCTGAAGGGAAAGGTGGGGAAGAAAAGGGATAGAGGAAGGGAGGGAGGAAGGGAGGGAAGAAGGAAAGGAGGAAGGAAAGGGGAAGAGAAGGAGGGAGGAAAAGAGAGAGAGGAAGGAAGGGAAGGAGGGAGGAAAAGGAAGGAAGAAGGAAGGAAAGACAGGGAGGAAAGGGAAGGAAGGAAGAAAGGAAGGAGGGAGGAAAAGGAAGGAAGAAGGGAGGAAGGAAGAAGGGCGGGAAGGAAGGAGGAAGGAAAAAGAAGGAAGAATGGAAGAAAAGGTAGGAATTAAAAAAGGAAGGAAGGAAAGACTGGGAGGGAGAGAGGGAAAATGGGAGGGGAGAAGAAAGGATAAAATCATTGTGAGTAAATAATACAATTGACATACTTGCTGTATCTTTAACTATTGCTTACCCAGGTGGGTGGTTCTAGGATCTGACTTTGAGGCGAGTCTTCATGGGTTTGCGTGCTGACTTGGAAACTCCTAGCTGTGTGAGTCATGCCACGTGTGCAGCTGTCCTCCTCTGTGTGATAAAGACGCGGAGCCTGCGCGACTCAGGAGGGCGAACTTCCTCAAGCGCCTGGAAACGTGCCTGAATGAGTGTGCGTACTTCGGTAAATCGCCGGGATCTGGAAACTGGCTTTCCATCCCCTTATTCCAAATCAGACGCAGGGGAATTAGAATGGCTCCATGTTGAGAGGGGCACTGTGTACGTCCCCCGTGTGGCGCCCAGGGTCCCGGCGAGCTCTGGGCCTCGCTCGTGACAGACGCTGCAGATGCTGCCAGAAGCATCGTCATTCAGACAAAATGGGACAATAAGATGATAAACATGTGACATCAGGTCAGTTCAGGTTTGGCCACACAATGTAGTTAGAAGAACAGGCTGGTTTTCAGAGCAGGCTGGATTTCGGGGTGTGGCGAGGCCGGAGGCCAGCTTTGCCCCAGACGCCCCTGCGTGTGTGAATTGCAGTCATGGCTTCATCCCCAGCGCCACCTCGTTCTCTGCAGCTCGTTAGCCCCCAAGCTGGAAATCATTTCCCCTGCTGCTCTGTCTCACAGCATTCATCACTCCGAACCCCGCTTGTTCTAATTACTTGTATCGATTCTTGAGTTTCAGGATGGTGTAAAACTTCAGGTGCTCCATAAATGTTCTTCCACAGAAATGCTCTAGGCCCCCACCCCTCGTCTGTTCTCTCGCTCCTGGAACTGGTGACAGTTTCTCCAGTGACCCTGGCTCTGTGGGGGTCCAAGGAAAAGTTCCCCCATTTCTCTGAGGGTCTTCACAGGCTGAACAAAGGCACACATTAACATGAGGTGTGATTAGTCAGAGAAAAGCCCACATTTAATGACTTAGGTCTGGAGAATTTACATGGTGTTCAATTCTGAGGTAGCTGGGGCCAGACGCATATTTATATCCTGAGCTCAGGCTTCAAAGGGGACCTGGGATCTCTGGGGAGAGTGTGTGTGGGGGGGTGGTCACCATGTGGCAAGAAGGAATGACTCATCCTTACTCTGTAAGTGAAGATAAATGACTCCCCTTTCAACATTCTTCTAGAGAATAGAGACAAAGAGCATTTTGGGATTAGAAGGGCGGAGGCCCAGGGCTATCAGATGGTTGTTTGATGAAGGGAAGGGTTAAAGGGTTAGAAGAACTGGCTTCCACTGTCCTTGGGTCTTCACGTCAGAGCAGGGAAGGGACCAGGGACCAATGCTGAGAGACCTGGCTCTTGCATTTCAGTCGCCTCAGCTCGTGTCTGTTGGTGTTTTCTGTGTGCCAGCCACTCTGCTAAGCACTTACCCTCCTTGCCTGGCGGGACCCTCACATCTCTCTTTAGTGCCGTTGTTAGTAGGTCTGTTTTACAGATGAGGACACGGGAGCAAAGGAAGATGTAAGACCTTGCCGGTTAATAAATGCTGGAGTCTGAGGGTGAACGCGGTACATTGACAATCAGCCTAAAGACTTTCCGTGTCCAGATGGTATTTTTTTACTGCCTCTGACTCAGAACGACTGCTGCTCAGAGCGGGTCTCATCGAGTGAGTTGTTTTTGAATGAACAACTGAATCTTTTCCAGGTGGACCTTCCTTCGGCGGCATGGTATGTCAGAGAAGAGAAAAGCCAGCAGAAGTTAAAGTGGCGAAAGCAAATTTTATTCAGGAACCAGTGCAGTAGGGAGACAACTCAGTGTGTAACTGGGCTCCTTTCCAAATACGACAAAGACAAGTAGGGATTTATCACCAAGGATCAAGGTGGGGTCAGTGGACGAAAATCGCTAAGAGAAAAACATCAAGGGTAAGGGGATTCTGGCTAAATTGACACAGCAGAATTCTTGCTGAAAATGAGCCAGGGTGATATGACACCAAAGGTGGGAGGAAGAGAAGTCTGATTTATCAAGGTGGTGGGGGGCACGATGGTTGACTCCTCAAGCTCTTACTAAAATTGGACTAAACGGACCAAAGGCAGACCAGTTTGGGACTAGGCCAAAAAAGAACTCAGAGAAACCTGATCAAAATTTGGTGGAGGAGTGAGTCTTGTCACCTGCTGCGGTCACCGGGGTCTTCATGAATACGCCTAAAAAGCCCAGTGTCTCTGACTGCCTAGCTCTTGACAGAGCAGTGTAGATTAGAATTGTTCACAGATTATTACCTTTGCGTTTCCAATGGTTGACATCTGTTCACTGATCCAGATTCTGATCTCTGAGGGAATGATAGTTTGGACTTCAGTGAAAGAAGAGGTTGTCCAGGTGTGTGACCCATATGACTTCTTGGCCTGAAGCAGCCCTTTTTGCAAAGTCTTCATTTACCCTTCTCCCCACAACTCACACCCACTGGGACTTTCACCTTCTAAAATGTTAACCTCTTTGAACGAACAGCCACTAGGTTTTATTCATCTTTGTTCTTCTCCAAGACTAGCACAGGACCAGACTAATAGGGGGGCATCCAGGCAATGTTGATTAGATGTTTAAATGAATGATTGATTAATAGGGTGGCTGCACAGGCGTTTGGATGGGTGGAAGACAGAGGAATAAATGATTAAACAGATGATGACTCACATCTCTTATCTGATGTCATAGGAATCCAACTACTCTTTGCCTACATGTTTATTTGTAAGCCAGTTCCATGAGGTCGTTTCAAACATGTGTGACTCAATGACTGCTGAGCCCTTACAAGCTGAAAGTGGATAAAGGCCTGGGTTTGACACGTTGGCTCTGATGCCTGAATTCTGTAGTGGAAAAACAGGGCTCCGATAGACATGCTCAGCTTGACTCATTGATCAGCTTAATTTCAGTTCCTTTATCTGCAAAGTAAGTATAGGAAGCTCCACCTTCTGCAGCTGAGGATTAAGTAAAACGCATATGTGATACCCCTTGACCCAAACCCAGTATGACAAACTCTCCACAATGCCAGCTTTGATCACCTAGCCATTATTATTGAAAACACAGCCTGAGACCAACTCCTCTGCCCCCACCCTACTGGGCCCTCTTTATCCTAAGAAGGAAGAGGGATTATGTCCAGGGGCATCCACTGGGTCTTCTAATTAATCCTTTCCTTTGTAAAGATTGACACCCACCTGCTGCTAGGCTCTAGGCCTCCCAGCTTCATTTGGTCCCGGATAGGACTGCAAACTGAGAGGGGATTTAGCTTAGTGGGCTGCAGTGGTTAGTGGGTGTGCTTACACGAAGCTGGCAGCGCTGACTGTGTAGCAGGCCACCTTGGGGCTGCTGCTCTCTGCTGGGGAAGCTGTGGTTCCTGTCTGCTCATCCAATGCGGGACCCACAGTGCACAGCAGCAGGCAACCCATGTAAAGTCCTGCTGCAAGCTGGGTGATATGGGGCCAGTCACTTCACTTCTCTAAATTTTTGTTTCCTTACCTATGAAGTGGGAATCATAATGCATGTCCTAACTGTCGTGATGCAGAGACAAGGCAATAAAACACGAGCCCATGAATCACCGTCATGTGGCACTATGTACTCAAATGGCGACTGAAGGAAAGTTTACCCTCCTTACCAAGGCACATGGTCTCCTACAATTTGGACCCTAATTTCCATTCAAGTCTTCAAGCACTCATTCCTAGAGGTGGAGGCGGGTCAGCCCAAAGCTAGATTCCCAGTCTCTAACCACTTACCACTTCATCCACTGCAGCACTGACATCTGTGAGACAGAATGTCCTTAGACTGTCCCATTGTGGCTTTCACCTCGAGACCCCCTCCTTTGTCACTGAGCCGCGTGTCATCCTACATCTTTTATACCTCTGTCCTACCTCTTTATGAAGCATCGAAGTCCTTTGAGGGCTGGGCACTTCTTGTTTTTCTAAAATTAAGGTGAAGGGAAAACCAGCTTGACTCATTTTCATATACAAACTGCATCCTGGCATGGCTTGACATAGTGAAAGGCTGGCTTTTCTCCCAGGACTGAAGAGACCGGGTAAGTTCTGCTCAGACCGTGTAGGGGAGCAGGTGGGGAGGCAGGCACCAAGGTGTGATGGCTCAGGGGGCTGCCAGGGAGGATCTTTGTGAAATGCTATTTATGATTCATCAGGCACCCAGGCACCTGTTCACGAGTCCTCAGCATAAGAGCCAGCCACCAGGCTCTGCCTTTCCCATCCAGGGAACACTAACACGCCAGCTTCTTGGAGCCATCACTCTTCCTCTTTAGCACTAGACCTTCCTAAAGTACATACAACCACTCAGAATAGGGATGGTACCTTCCTGCTTTGTTACTCAATGAAGCCATCTAAGGTCTGACCAATGCGGGGTAAGCAGACGCTCCCAAGCAATGTTCCTGGGCTCACCATTTTTATGGACCCTCTTTTACTGGCTGGATTATGGGCATGATGGATGTAGCATTAGTGGCCCTGTAGATCATTTCTTGTATTGAGTTCCTGCAAAAAAGCAGACTGAGACCAGTTTGAAAACAAGTTGTTTCTTTGCCAAGTGATCTGTTTTGGGGGACAGAGGAAAAGTTCTGAGGTTCTGAGGTTACTGGATTGGATGAATGAATAAGTTAACATTAGGTGCAATTAGTAAGAGAAAAACCTAGGTGTGTTAATACACGTATGGAGCGTTGACATGGCAGTAAAGTCTGAGGTAGCTGGGCCAGACCCACATTTATATCCTGAGCGGAGGCATGGAGGTCTCTGGGGAGAGAGAAGAGGGGGGTCTCCATGTGGCAAGGAAGAATAACTCATCCTTACTCTTACTCTGTCAGTAAAGATAAATAACTTCCCTTTCCACATTCTTTTAGAGAAGAGGGACAAAAGACCATTTGTTTGTTTCTTAAAGGCAAGGTGCAGGCAGGAATGAAGACAGGTATGCAGGCAGGCAGGAAGAGAGAGGAGGAAGAAACATCGTTATTTTATTTTTATTTAGTTGTTCACACTGGTTGTTTGCTCCGGGTCTACGACTCGAACTCAGGACCAGGTGGACTGTGCTCCTTTGGAAGCAATTAGCTTAATCACTGCTCTACCCCGGTGCCCCAAAAGATTGATTAGGAAAAGATTGATTAGGAGGCCTAGGGATAACAGATGGCTTCTCTGATTAAAGGATGAGCTGAAGGGTTAGAAGAATTGGAGCTTTTCCTTCGCCTCTGGAATGTCCTCCACTGTCCTTGGCTCTTCATGTCAGTGGGGCATGGTCTGGGGACCGATTCTGGGAGACTTGGGGTGTCCTGTTTTAGCTTCATCGCATCCTAGGAAGCCCTGGGATGGGAGTGTGGAGGGGAGGCAGGACTGTAATGTGATAGTATGTTTTCAAAGTATCCTATGGAGGAGGGGGTGACAGGTGTACCTGGAAGAGTCAGGCAACAACAGTGCCTCCTGTGCTTCCATCAACTCAACTTGTCACCATTTTATAAAAACCTTCCTGCCCTTGTGCACATTCATCCCTCCGTCTGGACATCTTTACTCTTCTGGAAAAAAATCGTATTTGCCGTTCAGGACCATAGCAGACCATGCTTGGAGCTGACTTGCCGCGTTATGGTGGAGCCGATCTGTTGGGGACTCTGGGACATGGTCGTGTGTGCTTCTGAGGTGTTACGCTTCAGAGCGGAGGGAGCTAGGGTGTCTGCACACCAACTCCTGTCTGCCGTTGGTTGGGGCTGTGCCTCGGGCCTCCCCTCCCTGGAAGGGGCAGAGAGCCTCAGCACACGTGGGAATGGTGAACACTTACTGGTTCTAGGGGCTCTGGCAACAAGCAGTGCAGAATGAGAGTTGACTGTGGCAGAGCAAAACAAAGAAGGTCCCTGGTCCCTGTTGGCTGGGGGGCCATCCCACCAGGCTTAGAAGGCTTAGCTGTAGATAGGAAAAAATCCGTATCATATTTAAGCCATTGCTGAGCTTTCCTTCACTCATTGCTAAAACCTAATCTCAAATGATTCATTAAATAATGATGGTGATGATAATAGTAAAGATAACTGGCACAGATTACACTTAGGATATTTGAATCCACTTACAGGTCTGTTGTTACAGCCCCTCACTCCCACACATGATGCAAGCTTTGTGACCTTTTCTGTGTAATTTACTGCCTGTACCTAGTAAGATGTTTGATTCATGGGAAACTCTCAGAAAGTACTTCTTGAATGGAAGCAGAAACAAGAAAAAGAATAGAGGAAAAGTCAGGATTTGAACCCTTCTCTGTCTGTCTCACCTCCCTAGTTCTTAATCACTACGCCATGGTGAGAAATTGAGAAATTCTATTGTATAAATGATTGAAGGAACTCAATGCAATGCCCGAGAACCTTGACAAAGATAGACATCTGCGAAGGGCTGAAACAGCGAATATACTTGTGAAATAGATAGTTCTCATGAAAAACATCAACCTGAGGAGCCAAGGCCGAGATTTGTAGCAAAGGACCATGGCAGCTTTTCACCTAGAAACTTGGTCAAGGTCAAGGATAAGCTAGAGAATAATATGTGGTCCCTGGCAGGAAGACTTGGGGTGCAAGGTATTTCTGAAAATCCTACTGCGTCCCTCCCTTGTCGCACAAAGCTCCTCCTGTTGATCTGCTGAACCTACAACTACAAAGCCTAAAGGTATCCTTGGCACCTAGCTTGGTGGTGGTTACCCTAAAATTGTTCAAACAGGCTAGTTAACAAATGATACTATCAAGGATGCTGTGGAGGATGATGGTATTGAGCTAGCTAACTAGACAGGGCTCTGAATGGTCTTCAAGGTGCTGCCAACCTCCTCTCTAGTTGTACAGTCTTCAGAATGAGTTTCCAGGCCACAGCTGGCCAGCATCCTTTCTTTCTTCATGCAAGTTTTCATTCACTGATAGTTGCTCTCCAGGAAACCCATCCACGTCTAGAGTTATAAGTAAGTGCTTTTACTGTTAGCATGTACAATGCATTTCCTACAAAGAGTCTTTGCAATGGCTCTGTAAATAGAGGAGTATGCAGATTATATTTATCCCCGGTGTGGGCATTGCTCCAGACCCTCTGCTCTTAAGAGTTTGACCACGAGTTGCCTCGTGAAAATAGCTTTATGCTTCGGGCACGTCTAATAAGATAATGTGGTTCCTCTGTTTACTCAGCTGGCATTTATCGGAGTGGTTTGTGTGTGTTAGACCTTGGAAAATGGAAGATGATATCAACAAGAATAAGACTTGTTTGCAGTATGTGGGGAAAAAGACTCAATTATATTCCAATATGATATGTATTCTTGTTAAAGTATGGAATGGAGGATGGGGTGACAGGTGCAGCTGGAAGAGTTAGAGAAGCAACAATGTGTCCTGTGTTTCCAACGACTGGCAACTTTTCACTGCTTTACAGACACCTTCATGCCTTTGTGCACATTGATCCCTCTGCCCCAACATCTTTACTCTTCTGGGAAAAAAATCGTATTTGCATTTCAAGACCATAGCAGACTCTGCTGTAGTCTGCCCCAAAGTGGCTCTCCTATCATCTTGTTTGGGGAGAAATGGCAATATTTTAGGGAGATCAGACCCTAGTCATCAAGCTTGATCTACATCAAACACAACATCCAGTTCCTTTTGCCTGACTAGTCCATTCTATAATTCATTCTCTAAGTGTTTTTATTAATATGATTAGTGTTAGGTTCCCCAGAAGGTTTGGGGGTTTCCTGGCTCAGGAAGGTGGGGAGAATGACCCAGAAACGCTTTGAGTGTCCCAAAGGGTTTGTTGGCACCTCTGAGCAGGCTAGTGCCCTAAAGGGATGTACCCGCCTCAGGGGAGGGCTCTTGACTATTTTCATGGGAGCAGGGCGGAGCTACTTGAAGGCTGGGTGGACTTTCATTTGCTGCAATTTACTCAGAGTCCCAGGAATCTGTTAAGAAATCCACTAAAATGTTAATAGAAGACATTAGTCAAAACACTGTGAGATAACAATGTTACCAGGAAAGACTGAGAAAAGAGCCTCAGGTCAAATGTTACACAATGGAGCCACTTGGTCAGGTTCTTCCTGGAGCCAGTGGCTGCAGGAAAGCTTTCATGGGCAGAGTGCATTCCCCTGGAAGTTTTGGTACAGTGTCTGAGAAATGTCACCTATTGAGAGGTCTCCTCCTGTGATTCCACTCTGCCTCCCTGGAATGTTGACATGTCTCCTGGAGATGTGATGGCTTCCTCGGGTCCATGCATTTCATCCTCACACCGCCCTGCTCCCGGTCATGAAGAGGAGGTGGGTCCCCCCACAGCTCTCTCCGCTCCCATGGAGCAAAATCCTTCCTAGAACCCAACGCTTGCTTCTGTCTCACTGGCCCAAACGAGCTTGATGGCCCATCCTTAAGTAGGGAGGGGTGAGGTGAAGAGAAAATGGTAACACCAGGATATGACGAACTTTGACGTCCCACAGATGACTTCCAGACACCAGAGGAAGGCACGATGTCTTTCAAAAGGAGGGGAAGGGGGAATCTGCCTTAAATGTGAGTTTGGTGTTGGATCTGAGCAAAACTGAGGCGTGGAGGCCAGAGCCCAGGACAGTGGAGAGAGGAGAACCCAGATGGGAGGAGGTGGGAGGGTTCTGGAGCTCCCTGTGGGCAGGGCGGGCCAGGGCCCTTCCAAAGGCTGCACGATGTTTTTTCCAGAGAACAGGACTCCTGAGGCTGGTGGAGTTTCAGGTCACTCAAAGACAAGTTGGTTCATTAGTGGGGAACAGAGAGAGGGAATGGAACCAGCCAAGGGAGGCTAAGACCCCGTTTGCCTTGCCAGTGGCCTGAATTTTTAATGAAAAAAACTCACATGGTGAGGAAGAGGATGGAGAAAGGGTCATCAGGTCAGGTTTGAGTTTCTGATTGGGCAAGGTGACATTGTCCTTTGAAGTGATGGGCTGGCTTCTTCAACCTGTGCCATTCCTTGGTTCCTTTGTGCAGAGGGTCCGTCCTGGTCACTACTACACGTGGGACACATCCCACATGTCAGACTCATCCATGGGTGTTCGCAGGCTTTCCTTATCAATCCGAACGATTGCATTCCTTTCCTCGGCCAGGTGGCACCAGGGCCAATTCAGTGTCCTGATATCCGAACTTTGATCCCTGGCCTAAGGCTCGCTCTTGTGGGGTCCCTGACGAGCCTCGGTCCCACGCACCTCGCCAGCCTGAGTCCCTTGCCTGTCTCTTCTCTAGTGAAGGCCAGTAAAGGGAAAGAGCTGCCTGGATTTGGAGCAGTGGGCACATCACTGCAGGGATCTGTTTAACTGCCTTTCAGCTGCAGTGGTGTAGTGTATGGAAAATCAGTGAACTTGCCAGGGCCCTCTTTACACAAGCATTTAAAGTCAGGAAACTACCACAAGCAGAAAGGATGCTCATCGTTGAACCAAGTTCAGTGTTTGCTGGGAGCCCGCTGTGAATTCTGAGACACAGGTGAATGTGGAGACACGTGGCTGGGGGCCACCTGCATGGATGGGAAGGCCTCCTTCCCCTGGGCAGCCAGGCAGGGTTCCTGCGCCCGGGTGGCTACAGGTCAGGCGGAGCAAAGGTTTGCTCCAAGTCAGAGAACACCGCTTCCCCAACGTGCCTGTGTGTGCCGGGCAGTGCTGTAGGCGCTGGAACACGGAACACGCCCTGGGGACTCCAGTTAGGAGACAAGACGACAGAAGCAGATAATAACAGCTCCGCTGGGCCACTGACCACGGGAATGTGTATCTGTCTTAGTGGCATAAGAAACCACCTCCAAATAGTGGCCGAGATGATAGCAATGATATTTTTGTTTCTGGCTCCACAGCTCAGCAGAATGTCACCAGGAGGGATTTTCTTTCCTCTCTGCAGCATCAGTTGAGCCCGCTCCCGGGAGCTGGGGGATGAGCTACTTTTATGATGGTCTCCTCGCAGGGCTGGGGAGACAGTGCTGCCTTTTTTCGGGGCTTGACCCTCAGTTCATTCCAGCAGCTCCGGAATGGACTCCCTGGTCCCCACACTGCCTCCCAGTGTCCTGTACAGGTTAAGTACTCAGTAAAGTGCTAGTGGGCGAGGCTGGGCTCCCTGGAAGCAGGCTTAGGATAATTGTGTCTGACCCTTGCAGGAAGCCACCCACTTTAGAAACCGTCAACTGCCCTACCTCGGGGGAGCTTTTTGCTAAATTCCCCGCTTTTCACTGAAATCACTAACTTTTCCATTCCAATGATTTATGCCTCCTTTTTGATCAACCCATTTCCCATCCCCTCTAAAAATGTCACTGCAGCAGACCCTTCCTCTGAACTGCGGCCACAGGAGTACAAACCTGAAATGCTTAGAAAGGATCAGCTTCAGACCGCTGGAAACAGCAGCTTTGCACTCTGTTCTTGGCTGACTCTCCCCTTCCCCCCTGCCGCTAGTAAAGCTTTTGTCTAAGGCATTGTTTAGCTAACTTTGACTCAATTCCAATAGCTGGAAGAACCCAAGGGGGTCTGGTGGTGGCCCCCAGGCCTGTTACACTGTGACTACAACTCCCCCCCCCATCTGAGATACAAAGGAAGTGTCCTCCTCTGGAAAGACTGCCAGGGATAAGCCCTGAGGCAACGGTAGCCATAGAAATAAAAATCCGGTCCAGAATAGAAAGTAAAGATGGACTTCTGAACACGTGCAGAATCACTGATGTCACACTGGTATCACCCTTGTACCCCACAATTACCAGCAGAGATGCAGCAATCCGAATGTCCAGCTTCTAGATTTTGCTTCTGAGCTGTGAACAAGTGCCCTTCCCCATGCAAGGCTGGACAGGCCTCTTGACCCAGCGTGAGTTCTTTCCCTGTCACTGAAGGTCCACACCTTCTTCTCCAGCTCTTCACCTTTCTACCCTGTGATTGTGTGACTTAGAAGAAAGAGGCATGCGGTCATTCGGGTGAACAAAAATGTATTTTCCGGTCTTCATCCGGAAATTTTCCCCAACTCCTTCATGGAGGTTAAGCTTCTCAATCAGATGGAAGTGCTGAAGTATTGAAAGTGTTAACGGTGTCTCCTGTTATGTGAACAAGGTGAATTTGGGGGAAACACCTAAGGAAGAGGGCTGGTTGCCAGTGAGAACAGAGGGTTGGACCTTTCAGTCCCTTCTTGCCCTGACCTCCTGGGATGGGGTGGAGGTGGCTATTCAATACCCAGTGGCTAATGAATTAATTAGGCAGCCTCTATAAAGAGGCAGAAAAACCTCAGAGGAGGGAGCTTCTAGAGCCTTTGGGTTAGTGAACACAGGGAAATGAGAGAACAGGGTGCCTGGAGGGGGCCGGGAAGCTCTGCCTTTCCACACCGTGCCCTGTGCATCTTTCCTGCCTGGCTGCCCCTGAGTTATAGCCTTTGTAAGAAATCGGTGATTTAGTGAGTAAACAGATTTCCTGAGTTCTGTGAGCCATCCTGGCAAATTAATGGAACCTAAGGCGGGCGCCCTGGGAACCTGTGATTTATAGCCAGCCAGTTGGAAGAGAGCTTGCGACTGTCACTTGAAGTCTGAGGAGAGGGTGGGAACCTCCACTCTGTAACCAGTTGGACACAGGAAGCATGTTGCTTGGACTCGTGAGGATTAATGTCTCAGGGCAAGGGTGCTCTTGAGAGACTGAGTCCTGAGCCTGTAGAATCTGATGCTGTCTTTGAGTGGGTCATGGCAGAACTGAGCAGAATTCTTGTGATGCAGGGGGAGGAGGGAGCTGAGACACGCTGATGAGATGCTGGGTTCATCCAGAAAGAATTCATGGAGACTCTTTGGCCAGGAGCACATAGCAAGTTTATCAAAAGCAGAAATAGATAGTGGAGGTGCCCTGCGGGGCTGGAAAGGTCACATCAAGAGAACGTGCATGTGTGTGTGTGTGTGTGTGTGTGTGTGTGTGTGTG